>PVKS010003748.1:0-63075 GCA_004027875.1 Aplodontia rufa | reverse complement strand
TCTGTCACTGCTGTAAGATACGAAAACGAGCAAGCAAGAAAAGGGGTAATGAGATAGGCAGAAATAGCCCTGCTCGGCCACCATCTTCCCACCTCCCCACTGTGCACTGGAAGCTGATGATTCATCCCTGCACCTTGCCAATGGGTCACTCGGATGGGACGAGGGTGAGCGGGAGGGATGTGTTTGTGGTAGGGCAACCCATGTCAGCTTTCCTTTTTAGGAAAGCAAGTATACTTTTTTAACTAACTCATGCTGGGAATTATTTTGTGGGTATGTAAAATTATTTTAACAGAAGTCAATATACAAATCAGTAACATGGTTTAAGAAAACTTACAGTGATGTCTTACCTTTGCAAAAGAGATTTGATCAGATTTGCTGCAAATCTTGGCATTTTACAAAAATAACAACAGGTCTCAGTGATTTTGCATAGCAATTCCAATGTTCTTTTTCTTCCCACCTGTCCTTCTTCTTTACCTTCCTCTTCTTCCTTTCTTCTTTGCTTCCTTCCTCCTTCCATCCTTCCCTCCCTTCCTTCCTTCTCTTTTTTAAACTGTCTCTGCCTCTCTGTTTTCTTTTTCTTATGATGACAGAAATTACATCCTATCATCTGCTTTCTAAGTAATGAGTCTTTTTAAATCCATAGTTGAGCTGCAAATGAATGTTCTTTGCAGCATTCTATATATGGGAAATGTAATGACTCTTGAATGCTAATTAAACTAAAAATTTTAATTGCCAATTACTTTTTTAAAACTGCATATCAATTGTTAGGCAGTGGCCAATTTCAGAGAGGGGGAGGAGAGTCATTTCCAATTTGCTAATAAAATCTTTCATCCTTAAGTTTGACCTACTGATTCTTACATGGAATAATGTTGAGATTCTGAACCAGGCATTGAGAGCTTCAACTCTAGCCAGAGATTTAGCATCAAATAAATCACTGAGTGCGTGCCTTCCAGTCTACTTCCAGAGTGATAAGCAACTCTCCTGGCTTGCTGAGCTGGGGGAATTCTGATCCTGATAACAGCTCTCGGGGGAGCCACTCCTGCCATCCAGGATGACAGTGTCGGACTCAGAAGAAAGCCAAGAGCCCCTCTCGCCAGCTGTAATGCTGAACGCATTACACAGACAAATCAGGTCCCCCAAAGTAATATGTTTTCACCTCACAGCAAGCAGCGCTTGAGTTCAGGAAGAGGAAATGTGTATTAAGAGAGCAGGTTAAAAATCGACATTATCCCAGACTTTCAAGAAATCAAAATTATGGCCATGATGCTAAGTTATTATAATGTATTTATTACCAGGATCGCTTTCATATTTAACCAATTTGGCCCATCTTGAGACCTGGTTTAAAATGCACCACCTTGCCCACCTTTCCCATTTTCATATGAAAAACAGGAAAGCAAAAACTAATTTACTCAGAGAGACACAGCGCCTGTTTGCCCGTTTATCTCTTACAGACCACCCCTCGGTCCAATGTTGACAGTACATGATATTCCATTAATCTGCCTAATGAAAATTTAACCAGTGTTATAAACAAATAATTGGCTATTATCCTCTCAAAGATCCCGAATAAATTACTTCTGCTTATTTTCCCCCCTCTCTGGGTGTTCAAAAGCCGGCCCTTTCTGATGGGTGTCACAGGGAGAGGGAAGGGGGGCGGCGGCTCCATCCCACTCCAGCTTCCTCGGCTATTGCTGTCACTGTTGTGGGCAGACTCCACTCTGGGAACTCTGGGTGGGCCACCATGAGACAGGTGAGGGTTGGTAGGGAGAGGCAGCGCTCACCTGTGGGTCAACGCTGGGCCTACCTCAATGAAGCACACCCTCACCTCTCCCATCCCCCAACTATTGTCTCCTTCTGTCTTCCAATGCGGTCCTTCCCACTCCTCCTCTCTGAGTTCTTATTTTTTTTTCCTCTCTGAGTTCTTAAAGAGTCCTGATCTGTCTCCTTTTCTCAACTTACCCAATATTAGTTTCACACACTCCTCTTATCGATTTGCGATCATCATTGTAATTTCCAGCACACAGGGCCTGCTTTAAGATGAAACACCAGTGGGGCTGGAGCAGTGGCTCAGCAGTCACTGCACTTGCCTGGCATGCATGAGGACACGGGTTCGAACCCCAGCACCATGTACACAACGAAGTCTCGGAGTAACAAAAGCCATACGAAGAACTAAATAAAATTGATTCTCTCTCTCTCTCTCTCTCTCTGTCCCTCTCTCTTTATAAAAAATAAATAAGAATTACTCAACTGAAGTATTTGGATAAGGTACAGCCCTGTTTGCAGCACTATGAAACGAAAGAATCTATTGGAAGCCATTATTGCTAAAACTGGGTCCTGCCCTACAGTTCCACATTAAAGCTGGAACAGTGGCCAAATGGGAGGATACTAACAGGCAAGAGCCGGAGATGGTAGTTAGAATTCCTGCCACGTTGCCTTTCTTGACCTAGTCATGTCTCTTTTCCACAAAGTAAAAGCTTCTATTTCCCCACCACCACCCCATGGCTACAATTTTTTTTTATTAAGAAGTTGAGTTGTACAATCATCAATGCATATAAAGTAATATGATATGCATTTTTTTCCTACACCTTAGTTACCCCCACATCACCCACACCCCAGCCTCTGATTCTTCTATATTACACCCCTATGAGATATAAATGTCCATGTATATATTATATGTTCTAAGTACATATAATATATATTACAAATATATATAATTAGAAAAGCTTCCATTTTTAAGACCAGGATAAGCCAGGTGTGGTGGTGCACTCCTCTAATACCAGCTACTCAGAGGGCGGAGGCAGGAAGATCGGACTTTGAGGCCAGGTTGGGCAAGGGTGATATTTTCTTCCCTTATTTCACTGGCAGCGTAAAGTGGATGAACGTGTACATGCAAGGAGTGCCAACACTGCGGGCTCGTTAAAGAAAATTCCTCTTAGAAACAAAGGCAATAAAACTACAAGATGAAGATTTCATTTTTTAAATAATGAGCACCTTTTCTGGGAGGACAGAGTCTTGCTAAGATGCTCAGACTGACCTTGAACTTGCGAGCCTCCTATCTCAGCCTCCTGAGTCACTGAGATCACAGGTGTGTGGCCTTTTCTCAAAGCCTCGATTCCCTAATGCCTTCAAGTCCCACAATTTATGCAAGTTGCAAAAATAAATTCAACCACCATTTGCATTCTCTTTTAAATGCTTAGTAAAAGTATCACTACTGCTCGTTAGGAAGCAGTATAAAAGAACAGAGAGAGGTGATTCTACAGTTAGGGTTCTAAACTTTTGGAATGAACCAATCATCTGAGAAGCTCATAAACACAGTTCCTTCCTTCCACACTAAGATTCCCATTTGGTGGAGTGAGAAATCTGCTACGGTATGAGCAGCTGTGGAGATGCTGATGGGGGAGAATGGTGGACAACTCATTCAGAAACCCTGTTCTAATGAAAGTTTAGCACCCATTTTGGAATTGCTTACAGCATGTTCTTAGGCTGTAAGCTTGGTATCAGCAAGAGGTCGTCATCTTCAGAGAAGCACTTGAGCTTGGTTCTGGACTGAAGAGGGGGAAGAGGGATCTGTCATGATCTGCTACTTGGTCAAAACAACTGGGGCCAGTTAGTGCTTCTTCAGCACGAGGCTTCACTGCCAATGTTGCTCATTCCATCCAGGGCCAATCCAGTTTTCCAGTTGGATATTTGAGTCTGGAGCTCAACAAAAAGGTTAGGGCTAGAAATACAGAATTAGAAGTCAATCAACAATGTAATCAAGTGTTTTTTTCTTCTAGTCCCTAGGTTTCTATTAAATATCTGTTCAGATGTAACCCTGGTAGAAAATTCATTGCATTGGGAGTTAATACCAATAACCAGCTTTGATGCTGGAGTTTCACACACTTGTGACCATGTTGAATCTTTACAATAACTCTCTGGAGTTACTGGACAGGAACTCAGGCTTCCCTACAGATGGGAAAGATGAGACCCAGAGAAGTCAGATGAAAAGCTGCATCATGATTCTTAAATAAGGGAGCCGTGCAGAGCCTCTGATGCAGCTCAGGAGGCCAACAGGACTTTAGATTATCAGGGTAGCCCTGGGGAGAAAGAGACACAGTGTGGTTTCCTTCCTAGACCCCAAGGCTCTGTGTGGACGGACCCAGTGAGTTGAGTTAGTCTTTCCCATGGATACAAATGGTACCTTGCTAAAGATGGGACCTCAGCCTCATCCCATCCCTACCAATGCAAAATTCGCAAAGCTACCTCACAGAGGGGTTGAGACAGCATATGTAAAGCATGTGGCCTGACCGTAGAAAAGGCTGGATTACTGATAGCTGCTATTATGGCAATTACCATTCTGACCCCAGAAACATGTATACTGCCCTCCGGGGTAGTCCAGCCAGGCCCAGTGGGAGGCAAAATTGCAGAGCAGGTGTGATCATTCCAGGGCAGCCTTTTGGTGCCCTCAGACCCCACATCTGGAGTTGTGGTCCCAGCAAACCATTATGGAGCCCCACCATAGTCACCAAGAGAACTGTGGGAACTATGCTCTCAAACGGCGAGAGACGTCCAAGGGAAATTAAAGGTTGTTTGCAAACCTCTGAAAGTGCTTTATGGTTTAGAGAACAACTAGTAAACAGAAGGATGTAATGAGGTTGGTCCAAGCTCAACAGGAAGGATCTAGATTGCCCCAGAAAACACACTTCCCTTCAGTGACCCGAAAAGCGATATAAGGATTAAAAATTCTGATCTTGGAGAATTGGAATTTTTTTTTAAAAAAATAAGGTTTAGTTTAATTTAGAGAAGAAAATAAAATAGTTCCAATGGTCCAATCTGCAATTGCTTCATGAGAACCCACCCAGGAGCTCAGTTCAGGCTGTGATTCAAGTACTGGTAAAGGCCACGATCCTTGGGGATTTTTCTCCTCCCATTTCAGTGCTCCAGTAATTGGGGAAAGTTGAACAAAACTGGTCAAGAGTTAGAGAGGCTAGGTAAGATACTGTACACCTCGGGAGATTATTCCTCCAAGATGCCAAGTGACAATATAGCAACGGTATTCACAGAGTGCATATCTATTGCCCAGTTTCCGTAGGGCAGGTGCCCATCTAAGATTTTTCATGTGCAGAACGTTAGCTCAATTCATCATTTTGATGTAAGTACTGTCACCATCCCCAGCTCACAGAAGAGAGATCTGAGGCACAGATTACAAGACTTGCCTAAACTTGAGTTCAGCTTAGTTACAGAGTCAGAATCAGAACCCAGGCCATCTGGCTCAGGCACCCTCATGGTGAGTCACTACACTAGCCTGAGTTCTCATCACTCAAGACATTATCTCCTTGCAAATGTACATCTGCAGCTTCCCTGGAAGAACCAGGCCTTCAGAAATGCTGGAGTTAGAGTTTCCTCCTTATTTTGACAACAAAATGCCAAGCATGCATCAGGGGCATGTGATGATTGCCCAGAAACCACATGGCCTATCATATTTCACACCTCATAATTTATTTTTATGAGAATCGTAAGTGGTATCAGCATTTTATAAGCAAGTATTTATATTTGTTAATTTAATTTATGCAAATGTCTCACTTATATACAGATCCACCATCAGGGTATCTTTAGCAAAATATCATGATCAAGATACTTAGAGATCTGACATACATAATCAGAGGATGAAAATTATTTTTACTGCATGTTCTTTCTGCCATTAAGTTCACAAAATGTCAGTAGCCTGGTCTTGCTGAGGCGGGCAAGGTGGTGTTTTGGTTGGTTTTTCTCTTGCTCTTGCCCAGCTTTGTGCTTGGCCAGCTCGGGCCAGGGTGCCCCTGGAGAGGGACAGCGTCATCCACTAGCAGCATCACAATCCTGGCTTGTCCCATGGCTTGGGAGGGATGGGGTTACAGAGTGTAAACACAATACTGTATTTCATAGCTATCCCGGGGCTTTGGGCTTGATCCCTCGGTGACAGTGGCATCCTCATTACCCATTCATGATGCTGCTGGGCAGTCGTCATGAATAATAAGCTCCCACTAAGTCTGGACCCTGCCTTCTGAGCTTCTGGCATATTGGTTGAAGGGGAGGTGAGATTGTTTATCTCATTTTGGGAAACACTGTGACTTTACCTGGGTGCTGGGACTGAAAGAAGTGCGTTCCATACTCTGAGCTTTAACAATAAAGACTTTGAAGGACTGCAGGGGTTGGTGGTCTTCTCTACAATCGCAAAGATTGTGGAAACCATGCCTTGAGACTAGAACGGATTGGAGTAGCGGCTGCAATCATATAGCAACATCGCTTTTATGACAAAAGCTGAAAATATCTTCTTGGTAAAGTAAAAACTTCCTGGAGTAACGAGCGGTCTCCCTGTTGCTGTGCCCAGGAGAACCACAGAGGGCATGAGGGAACTTGTTCTTCCTTGACCCAAGCCTGCTGTGTGAGAAGCAGGGACCCAACGCTGATGGAGCCTGTGTCCTTGTCACCTCTGGTGTCCAGCTCATAGTTAACCATCCATTGACTTTCTATCTACAACATTTAGTGCATGTGACACAGCTCTATGGGTCACCCAGACATCCTGGTTTAGATGGCAGCTCTTGATGATGACTCCCTGTGTCCTTCAGATGTCCCCAATGCCCAGAAAGAACTTATTTTGCACATCACATGGTCTTTAAGTCAGTCCATCCTTTATGTTTCCTCCAAAGTTGGAGAGAACTGAATTTATCAGCTTTCATGTAGATTGGATTATAGACAGGAACAGTTTGATCGCTATACATTGTGTCACTATCACTAAGCTGCCCTGCACCCTGGGTGCTAGGGATGGAACCCAGGCCTCCTGCATGCTAAGCACCTGCTCTACCACTGGGCTACACCTCCGGCCCCACTTCACATTTTTGAAAGTCACTTGACCACCATCTGAGCTGTTCACAAAGCTCCTTCCAAGCTCTGTCTCACTTACCCCTTTGGGTCTTTGTGGAGTCCACATAGAGTGGACCTTGCAATGTGAATAAAAGTCACCGAGGACTTCCTGTAGTGGGGTGGCAGAGGAGCAGCTTACAGAACACTTAATGGCTTCCCCCCAAAACCTCACAGCATTTGTATTTTTCTAAGTGGAGAGAAGGTTCCCTCTTAGCTTAGGCCCTGAGAAAAATTTAAATTGGTGCTGACTCATCCCCCTGGTGCACAGCACACGGGGAAATGGGGCCATCTGGTCAGGGCTGCAGCTAGGGACAGCTGTGCACCCCACAGGGCCAGGAAACAGGCTTCCAACACTCTTAGTGTTTAGTGGAGATGAACAGACAGACAGAACCATCTAGACTGCACCGTCCTGGCTAGGAACACTGTACAAAATGACTGATGGGCACGGAGGAATGAGAGGAACGGAGCTGGGGCTGTTGGGTCAGAATCCTGTGGCTGTCACCCACTAGCAGCCCCTCGGCCTCTCAAAGGCTTCTCTCCCTGTCTGTAAAATGGGTGGTGGCACCTACCTTACACAGTGCCTGAGGCCGGGAGGTGTAAGCAGCAGAAGACAGCGCATCCTCAGGCCCAGGGTCAGCGCCACTAAACAAGGGATGGAGACTGGAGAGAGGCAACTCCAGGCCCTGGGGTTTGGGTTAAGAGAAAGTGAGGTGTGTGGAAGATCAGGTAAATTTGCAGAGCACAGAAGAGAAACAGAGCAGAGCGGGTTCCTTGGCCACAGTGACCACTGCCTGGTCATCCCAGTTCTCTCGACTTTTCCTCTTGGGTCCAGTCTCTTCCCCAAGGTTTACCCACCTGATGGCTGCACCCACTCATCCCCCGAGCACCTTCCACTCAACTTATTGGAGCCTAAGCGATTTGCTCACCATCAGGTGTCCTGGTTCAGAGAGTGACACCAGCACCCAGGCAGGCACCAAATTGCCAGGTTGGGGTCACCTCAGACCCCTCCTTCCTGCCCATCCCCCACATGGCTAACCAGCAGCTCTATCCTGGGACTCTGCCATCTGGAAAGTTTGCACATGTCCCCTCTGTCACACCTTGACGTCCTGACTGCATGCGCCTCAGCTGCCTTTGACCTCATTCCAGCATGGACGCGGCTTGCTGAGCCCGGCCTCTGCTTCCCATTGGTGCCTGCCCATCTCCTCTCTCCGCGTCTCTCTGGAGTGCTCTGTTAAGCAAACTGGCCTCGGGTCTTCTTTGCCCCAGGCTTTAGATAACTTCTTTTTGGTCACCACCTTGTGCCCGTCATTTGTGCTCTTTGGTGAGAGTGTACTGTGCTCTGCGTGGTGTGGAAGGGCTCTGTGTATATGACCAACCCTGCCCTACTACAGCTTCCAGTTTAGAGGGAGAGAAAAACATTTATCACCGAATCACGGAAACAAAAGCACATGTGGAAACAAAATGACACATGTGGAAAGGGCCACCAGGTTGTCAAGCAACCTCCCTGTGGATAGCTGAGCTTAGGAAGTCCCCCGGGGATGGGGCCCTTCCCTGGCTCCCTAGCGACACCCATATCCTTGCCTTGTAATCTTATTTATTTATTTATTCATTCATTTTTGGTACCAGGTATTGGACCCAGGAGCACTTAACCACTGAACCACATCCCCAGCTCATTTTTATTTTTATTTTGAAACAGGGTCTCACTAAGTTGCTCAGGGCCTCTCCATGTTGCTGAAGCTGGCTTCGAACTTGTGATCCTCCTGCCTCAGCCTCCCGAGCCACTGGGATCCTCCTTGTCATTTATGGTTCAGCAACACTGATGCTGTCTGTCACTCTTGACTGCTTCTTTCTTCTGTGCTTTTTTTTTTTCTGCCATCCCTAAACCTGGAATTCTCTTCTTCACCTCTCACCTGCTAACTCCCATAGATCCTGCCCAATGTCTCATCCTCTAGCAAAATGTCACCTCCTCCAAGACATCTAGCTCTCTTTCTTAATTCTACTCTGTGCTATCCGTGACTGTCGGTGACTGTACCTCTCAGCGCACTAGACCAGCCACACTGCTTTATCACCTGTCTGGTGCTGGGCAAACCAGAGACATTTAATCATCATGGACAGAATAATCGAATCAATGTTTACGCGTGTGTCTCCGTACTCCACCTGGGCTGTGGCTTTCTCAAAAACAGGGGCTCTGTACCCTGCGTGTGTTTAAGGCAGAAAATATATCTCTGTAAATGAATGAGTTATCTTAAGGAAGGAGCCAAAGTCCTCAGATAAAATCCATCCATTGTCCATCTGAGCTACAAGGTTTATTTTAGGGGGCAGATATAGCAATTTTGCCCCAAGGACACTGGAAATCAAGTGCATGAATCCAAACTTTAGCAAAATAATCTGTTTGGCCAAGGTGAGCCTGGGGTGGAAGTGACAACTCTGCCTCCGCGTTAGTGTGGCTGTTTGGCTCTCCCTCCTTTACAAAGGTCAAGAAATAAGTAGCTATACTATATTTGGGAAGCCAATTCTCTCGCCTCAGGTGGTAAGTAATGGCTTATTTTTCTACCTCTCAACCATTATTTTGTGACTCTCTGCAAATTACTGAATTCCATGAACCAGGTCCAGTTATTATACAGAAAAGCAATTGCATGTGGTGACTGGGACTCTTTAATTGCAAGAAGATCTATTCTCTAATTTTAAAAAATGAGATGGGGGCTGGAGCAGTGGCTCAGTGGTTTGGAGAGCTTGACTGGCATGCACGAGGACCTGGGTTCAAACCCCAGCACCACATACACAACTAAGTGTCAGAGCAAAGAGCAACAAAGGCCAGATGAAAAAATAAAGTCGATTCTCTTTTTTTCTCTCTCTCACTCTCTCTCTCTCTAAGGAAAAAAGAGATGATTCACAATTTCCACATTTGAGCTTCTAATAAATAATAAATTCTCAGTTGATAGGTAGGCGTATTCCTCCTTTTCTTTCCTTTCATTTCCTTCCTTCTTTTCTTCCTTCCTTCCATAAGTGCAGAACTTATGTGCTGCTTTTTCTAACCCTTTTGATTGTAAGCTAAAGAGCAAATTGGAATTGTAAAATATAAATATGAAGTAATAAGAAAAAGCAATTTTGCTAGAAGTAAAGGTCCATTTTTTCCCTGAGTTGTCGAGCACCGGGCAAGCTGGTTTTAGGAAGCCCACACAGCTCACCAGAGCAGCAGGAACCCCCCCCAGGGAAAGGAGATGCAAAGGCTAGTCCAAGCCCAAGTTAACTTCTACAAGTTAACCCTGTGCAAAACTTGACACACTATAGCCAGTGGCCCAAATCCAGCCTGCTGACTGCTGTCTTAAGAAAAGTTTTCCTGGAACACCACTGGGCCCCTCTGTTTTCATATTGTTTATGGCTGTTTTGTGCTACTACAGCAGAGTTGTGTAGTTGCAGTAGAGATGCTAGTGGCAAAGATAAACTATCCACCATCCAGATCTTTACAAAAACAAAGTTACAACACCTGGGCCTGTGCACGAGGGCTTGGGCTGTGGAGGCGGCAAGGCTGGTTTGATCTCAGCTATATCACATGCTACTGTGTTATCTTGAGAAGCAATCCAGTTCCCTCTATAAACAAAATGCTAATAATAATAATAATACTATCCATTTACACAAAATTCAACAATGCATATAAATCCTTATTGCAGGAAACTTAAAAATTAGAGCTATTTACGCTGATGATGGTAGAGGACCCTGGAATCCTCATCATGCACTTTTTTTTCCCTTGTGATGTAGATCTGTTTAGCAGAGCTGGTATTAAAAATATCTAGCTAGAAATAGATTATTGGACAGGCAGAAGGGAGGTGGTTCTCAAGGGCCCAGAGGAGTCAGACATTGGTCAGGTTGTTAAATAGTTTGAAGATTAATTTTGGCCCATTTCAAATTAATCCCAGTCAGGAAATGGGACCCAGTGAGCTGTCCAGGAAGAAGGTTCCAATGATAATCTCAATAGTGCCAGTAGACTTCCTTCCCCTCGAAAGGTCAGCACAGGGACCTTGCTCATCTGATAAAAGGATTTCCAGTTCAGAGAGCTGGACATAGGGAATGAAAGCTCTCCATAATAGCATGTAATTACTTTTCTGCATAATATCTCTCCATCGTGTTTCATACAGGCTGAGACCCGCCCCTGGAGTCACCTAGGATGGGCATATGAGGCACTGTGGGGCAAACTCATCTAAAAAGTCCCGGCATCTACAGGGATCACCAGTAGCTGTCCATTGATGGTTTTTGATCTGCATAGTATTAATCTTTATGGACAACTATTTTAAAATCAAAAGATTTTATTTAAAATGTTGTGCTTACAATCTTTGGTGGAATAAATCTAAAGCCAAGAAGCTTTTACAAAGCTGGGTCTCCACTGGTGGCTGATCACACTGCTCTGTAGCAACGTTTGTGCCACAAAGGCATGGAAGGGGCTCTTAAGGTTACCACCACCCTTGCCCCTCCTAACTGTCACTCAGCAGAACTCCCTTGATTATATCACAGACTATAGGACTGCAATGGGAAGGGACAGCTGACATTTTTCATGTGTTCCCCTTAGCAAGTTACTGCATCTCTTTGTGCCTCAGTTTCTTTACCTATAAAATGTAGATGTCAAATGTCCTTCCACGGGTTTGTTGTAAAGATTGAGAGAAGTAAACAGAAAAAAACAGCTTAGAACAGTTTCTGACACATAGTAAGTCCTAAATAAACAGGCCTTCTGATAAGACACAGAAGATGAGGACAATTTGGATCTTGTCCTCAAACAACTTGCCTTCTAATTCATTTGCCTCAACCAAAAATATAATCTAAGCATTTAGAAAACACTGGTGGATTTGGTTTGGAGCAGGGTTCTAAAGGTTCCCCTGAACTCCCTTTCCTATCCCATTTCTTGGACCTCAGACGAAACAGCATTTGTATACAAATTGCACTCCAAGGGAGAAGCAGATAGAGTGTTTTCTCTTGGCAGGACTGTCTCTGGGTCTCCCCGAGGCCATGGTCCCCCCTCCCTCCACACCAGGAGCTCACTGTTGCCAGGCTGCTCCACCCAAGCCAGGCACCATCGGTAAACCCACCTAGGGCGAAAAGTCCAGGGGAAAAAGCCCAGAATGAACAGTGTAGCACATGAAGCAATCTGTAATTCATACATATTCAGGAGGAAAGTGAGTGAAAACCCAGCGTTTCAGACAGCTTTACATTTTCAAATTAAGTTAATAAAATAAGATTTCCAATGTAATGACAAATTAATTCTTCTTTTCATAAGTTTATTAAAATAAGCGTCTCCTATCTTCTAACTAGCGCTGACATATGCTTACATAGATACATCCCGCCCAGTAACCTAATCTCCCAGCAATCTTGAAGCAATTAACTCCTTCTAATCTTGAGCTAACAAAGCCCACCATGCCGGAAGGCCCCTGAGAACGCCCCTCCAGGGTTCCCCACCTCCCTCTCCTTCTCCCAGCATCCGAGCGGGGTGCACTGAAGTGGTCCTGAGCGGCGATTCCGCTGAAGCCACCAGATGAGTCATCACAGATCAGAAGATCTTCATTAACTCCTTATTTCTCTGCTAATTAACACACAAAAAATGAGTTGAACGTCTGACAGGCAATGACTGACCCACTGCTTGGTGGTTAATGGAATGCAAATGACATCTAATGAGGGTCTCGTTCTAGCCCGGGCAGCTGGCCTAGTATTTTTGTTGTGGATTTTCAAAGTGTTGGACCTCCAAGAAAAGAGTTTGCTCAATAATTTAAACTGCAGCTGAGTTTGTAATATCAAGTCCATACATTTATGCATGTCCTACACATGGCAGAATTAACATGTGCTATTAACCACAGGTCTAGCCGGAAATGTCATAATATGGTGGGGGAGCATGCACGGTTCTGGGTCCTTCCAACTGGTGCACAATATTTGTTGATTGTGTTAAGTTATGTGATGCATTTTGGATTTTATTTAATGTGATAATAGCATGCATATTACTAAATTATTGCTTTTTTCCCCTTGGTCTGAGCACAGCCTTTGCAATTTATTATAGTTTAGAAATGTTGGCTGCAGAAAAACCAAAGTTTCATCATCTAAGATTTATCTCAGAATACAAGTAGAAAAACCATCTCCAATATGATTTGTGTACTGTCAATAAAATGCTGATTCAGTTAAGGGAGGTTTCTGCCATGAGGTTAATAATGAAGCTCGAAGGAGGAAATCTACCATCCATTGCAAGTTGGTGGTTAAGTGACGGATTTTACTAACCAGAGCAAGAGCGTTAAAAAGTTTTCTCTCACATGCTTCTTTTAGGACTAACAGGCTGCCATCCCTTTCACCTGGGTGGGGAAGCCTTTCCTCAGTTCAGCTTCCGAACTCTTCAACCAGATCTTTACAAACCTCCCTTCTCATTAGTCAGTTCATCTGACAACTCACTCACCGGGAGATCTAGTGCCACCAATGTCTCTGGTCACCAGGTTGAAACTTTTAGCAGCCTGAGTTGTGATGAGGCATGTGAGTCTCTGTCTCCATGACCACCCTTTGAGCTCAAAGAGGACAGAGAGCTTGACTCATGCTCCTCTGAGCCTCTTGCAGCAAGCACAGTGCCGGAAACATAAAATATTCAAGAAAGAAATAGGATGAACAGTTCAGCCTGTGTTCTTTTTGGAGAAAGCCTGGTCTCGCTTGGGGAAACTCTGGTGTAAGTGAACATCACAGAGAACCTTCGAGAGAAGTGGCCACAGAGAAGCCACCATGCACTTCACCTCTAACCCCTGACACGTCCCTCAGAACATTCCCGTTTACAGGTCAGGAAGCTGAGGCTTCAGGTCACATGGAGTAGTGGGAGGAACCAGAACCCACTTCTGAAATGAGGTCGAAACCTGTCCTCCTTTTGCCAGACTGAAGCGTATTCTGCCAAGCTTCCACGCTAAATCACTGGTATGTTGGTTTCTTATGAGAAGCTCCTGACGAGTATCGATTTCTATATCGAGTCTGTATTGCCTGGGCAACACAATAAAATGCTGGGGACAGGAAGAGTTAGTGAAACCAAGTCACTGCTATGTGGGTTATTTTAAATTATCCTTGCCACAAAGTTTTCAGTGTTCCAGCTGCTCATAATCGGGGAAAAAAAAAAAAAGAGAGGACAAGAGAAAAAAAGTGAAGGAAGAAAAAAAAAAGGTAGCTAGTGATAGAGTGTCAATAACTGTTCCCCTTTGCATGGAAGCACTGGAAATTAATCATAGTCTATGACCTTGGGAAAGGCTGCCTTGGTGTCCCTAACTACAAGACCTTCTTAGCACCTGCCTCAACCAATTCATGGCAATCAAGAAGTAGAGAAAAATGACACCTTAAGTAGAAATCCCATGAGAAAAAAACATTTTCAATAAATATGGAAACCTAAGTTACCATTATCATTAGTTGCTAGTCCTGTCCAATGCTTTCAACAAGTCTTGGCCACTATTTTTCACCAATTAAGCAAGGGAATGTTCTAAGCAAAACTCATTTCTACCCTACTTGGCTCTGGTGATCAGAGGTCCTGGAGAAGGCAAGTCACATTCCCTGAGAGATGTCCCTGTGCTGTCCTTATGAGCTTGCATGGGCATAGAGGGACCTGTGATCAGAAACTCATGGAGGACTTGAGCTTTTCTGGGATGACCTTTGTAAACACGGTGGTGGTCTTCAGAGTCATGGGAAAATGGATTTCAGAGTTGGAAGCTCTCTGGACCCATGTTAGTGATCAAACAGGCATGGTGGGTCCATGGAACCTTGGGTTAGTCCTGGTCTCTTATGTGCAAACTGGCCGAAGGAACGAATGTGGTGTCCCAGGGCATCACAGTCCCGAGGAATTCTCAGACACCTCCACTCCGCTTCAGCTTCTCCTGGTCGTGTGCTGCCCATCCCAGGAACTTCAAACAGGAGTGACATAGGACCAAGTGAGCACCAGCTCTGCTTCCTCCTGCCCTTTATAAACGTAAGGTCTGAAGGTGAGCAAAATGTGTGACTTAGTCACCAGTGGCCTCTAGAATTCCTCCACTATAGACAGATATAACCGAATAAGACACAAAATATGAAAAGGTGACTCAGGTGGCATCGAAGCACACAAGGCTTGGGGAAGAAAGGAACTAAATATGTGAAGAGGACTAATCACCAGCAAATAAAAATTCTAACAATTCCTTTTTTATCCATGGGCTGAGAGAGAGGTGTGAAAATGGCAGACTCAATATAAATCTTTCCCCATTTTATGGAAATAAAAACATCCTTGTAAATTATATATACTTAGGATGTCACCAATTTTGGAGGTAATCTTTCAGGTTAAGTATGTTCCCACATTAAACTGATAATTATCCTTCCTTCTCTTCTTCTATCCCCCTGACACTCACAGTGGATTTTTGCTTCATGTTTTATTTATGGAACAGAATTAATATGCAGATTCACAAAAACTTAAAAACTCATAATTATTCATAAAGGGCTTTAAGGTTATTTACAACATTTTTATGAAACTCTGGGTTTGTGGGAATGTGTGGAGGAAAGTTGTTGGAAAGTAGAGGAAGGTTAAGTCCTGCTGTGATGAGTAATCTCAAAATCAGATTCTTCGAATGGAAGTGCTTGTCCATATTCCTAATCTATGTTTAAGTGAATAATGGACATCAGTGACCTCATAAATATATTCAAGACTGGCCTGGCAAGAGAGCTTCACATAGCCAATGAAACAACCGATATAAGAAGAAATACCTGGTTAGGAACTGTGATCTCTAAACAACTATGATGAAGGACAGATTTTTCTTGGTCTGGGGCCATCTGGATAATTCTATTTGTTTTTAACAATAATCTCAAGTCTAGGAAGAAAATGAGTGCCACCTGGAAATGCATATGTTATAGTTCTTCTGGAGCAAATGGAGAAAGTGAGATGGGGTCTACCTGATGGCCTTCCAGAAGTGGCTGGAGGGCAAAAGCATCCGTAAACAGCCGGGAGGACAGCGTCCCTGGGAGAATGACTTAGGCTTTTTGCTTAGCTCACAAGTAAGAATATATGGGGGGTTGGAGGGGGCTGGAGCAGTGGCTCAGCAGTTGAAGCACTTGCCTGGCATGCACTAGGACTCAGGTTCGAACCCCAGCACCACCTACATAACTAAGTGTTGGAGAAACAAGGCCAGAGGAATAAAATAAATAAAATTGATTCTCTCTCACTTTCTCTCTCCCTCCCTCTAAAAAAGAAAAAGAAAAGAAAAAGAAAGAATATTTTGATGGGGAAGGCTCCTTGTGGGACCCCGAAAAGTCTGGTCCAAAACACCACTGACCAAGATGTTCTTGGGATGTTCCCATTGGAAGCATCTGGAAATGTCAGACTCTCAAACCTATTGGTGCTTGGGAAGTTCCTCTCTGCGATGCAGGGGGCAGGGAGATCGACTGGGAAGAGCATGGTCTGGAATTGAATCTCTCTTCTGACACTCACCACCTCTGTGACCTTGAGTAAGGTCAGTTGACCCTTTGGAGCCTCGGTTGACTCCCATGTGAAGTAATTGAGACAAAAATCTACTTTCAAAGAGCTGAAAATAAAATGAGATAACAGGTGTAAACTGCCTGGGACGGCGTCGGGATCATAGTAGCTCCAAGGACACAACAGCTCTCTTTCTTTAGCCTTGCTACTTTTTCAGGATTTTCATTAGTATTTCCACCTTGAGCGCACACAGACACTCAAGCTAAAGACACAGCTCTGCAGAATCGCTATAATCTTTGCATTAAATGCAGCGATGGCTGAGTGGAATAGGTGCCAATCCATTTCCATCACCTAGTGTATATTAAATTATTTGAAATAAAATCTTATTTACCAAAGGCTTACAAAACATAAATATATATGAAACAGAGCCGTCTTCCAGGAGGCATTCTGCTTGAATGAGGGAGGAGAAAGTAATCCTTTTCCAGCAGTTTTATCAGGGCCTTAGAGAGAGGAGCATTGCTCTCATTCCCCTGCCCATTTGTCTTTAGAGATCCGTACAATTGCATATCTGACCTACTCCAGGCTTTTTCTGCAGAAGCATGTACTTCTTGGTAGGAGTTAAGGTGGAGAAGAAAGGGCTAGGGAGGAAATGGGGGAAATATTCCGAGTCCACTTGGGGAAGGGATCTCTTAGGCAGGACTCTGACCCCAAATGATATGCAGAGGAGGAAACCAATTTTGCAGATGGCTTGATTAAAAATATGGGTAAATACTTAGGTCTCTTAAATACATACATACCCTGCAGAGATGACAGTTTGAGCAAAGGGTTAAATTAATTGTATGAGAGGAAAATATTGGAAGGTGCTCAAATACTTCCATTGTTCATTGAGCAAGCAAAAATGTCATGCATGTGGCTTATACCACTTTTCCCTTCTTAAATGGACATCACATCTAATGATGTCTGAGTATATCTGAAGACAAGGCTAAATAGGCGCTGCATTATTCCTTCAAGTAAAAGAGAATATGTGAATGCTTCATAGCTATAAATGATTAAATTTCATAGTGTTGATTAAAATATATATATATTTATATATACATTTGCATGTTGTGTACACCTACTATGTTCCCATCCTTCTAATTGACAGCTTACTTTAAAATGCTCATGGAACTCATTCTCCAGATTTTTGAGAAGGCTAGTCCCCCGTTAGCTTTGGGGAATTGACGAATGGACACATCAAATTAATACTCCTAATACTCAGCAACCACACCAGATGCTTAACAGCACGAGTGTAGATCTTGGCATTCAAACACAAAGTCCCTCTGTTTTTTTCTCTCGGGCCTCTCCAGAGAATTTAACACTGCCAATGAACTTCCTCAATAACCTCTTCTTCCAAGACCTCTGTCTGCAGCACTTCTAACTCTCTGCCTGATTTCTGAGCCCCTCCCATTTGCTCTTCTCCCTGGCTTCCCTTACTCTGGCTCCCCTTCCCAAAAAGGGGGTATAAATGGAATTATCCAGCTTCCAGTTCTCCTAGTGAGAGACAAGGGTCATCTTTGGGTCTTATCTAGTGTGCTAGTCCATTTTTTATCTCTGTGACCAAAGTATCTGATTTGAACAGTTATGGAAAGATTTATTTTGGCTTATAGTTTCCAAGGTTTCAGTCCATGTCCAGCTGCTCCAAGGTGGGAACATCATGTTGGAAGGGTATGGCGGAGGAAAGTTGCTCAGCTCATGACAGCCAGGAAGGAGGGAGGGAGGGGGGGAGATAGAGAGAGAGGCCATTCTAGGGCACACTCCTTGTGAACCACTTCCTGGAACTATGTCCCACCTCCCAATGACCCATTCAAAGCCATCAAACAGATTAATCCACTGAGTTTAGAGCTCTCCTCATGAGCCACTACTCATTTCCTAAAACCCCTACGACGCTGCATGAGGACCAAGTTGGAAATATGAGCCATACCTTTGGGGGACCTTCCAGATCCAAACCATAACACCCAGACAACTACCTGGACACATTACTCCTATCCACCCATTCTTCCCTCACCTCCACCCTGCTGCCTAACCCATCCTCCCACCCAGTCCTGCCAACATGTAGGTTCTCAGACCCTGGCCTCTGACCTCTGAACCTTCCAGAAAACCTAGTGCCACTCCCCACCTTAATCAGCTACTGCTTTCTCCTCTGCCAGGGTCCCACACAGCTTAAGAGACTTTAGCCCATGTGTGTGCTTGGTTTTCAAGCTGCCGTCACCACTCCCAGCTGCCCCGATCCCTCACCTACCCATCTCTGCTTTGCATCATAAGTGGTAGGCACTACATCTTTTCTATTCCCTGGAAAATCCAGGATGAGACTGCACAAAGGGCAGGTTCTGATATTAGTGTTCATCTGAAGGCCATAGAAAACACTTTTAAGTGATTTTTAATTTCACAACTCATATCTGAGTCTATTTTCTTTGAGAAAAATAGAAGTGTGTAGAAGACGGAAGTTGTCCTTGAACAGCATTCCTCATTGGTGCCCCCTCTGTGATGGCCACTGTTATATTTGTGTTTGTTCTGGGGAAGGAAATTGGACAGAGCTGTGTTTCCTTCCAAGCTCTCCTCTGGATATTTGCATATGTATATGTCACACTGGCTTTGGGTGCCTCTGACCCGGGACAGGGTCTAAGTACTGTTAGGGTGATAGATTTCACATCTTGAGCAACTTCCTGCCTGAAATTTACTAAATCCTGTGGCTCACTCCAGCTTTGCATTTAACACAAGACTGATCTGAGGTCTTTATATTGGTTTAGAACATGAAAGAAAGAGTCAAAGGGACTTTTATTGTTGCTGCCTGTTTGGGGCCTTCACTTTTCCATCAAACGCCAGCACTGCTCTGAGGAAGCCTCTGCAGGCTGGATCAACGGCAGACCCTGCCCCCCCCCCCACTCCCCAACATGTAAGGCAGCAGCCTGATGGCTTGTGTTGGGGAGAAATCACTCTTGCCCTGATGAAGTGCTCAATATTGCTGTGGTTGCAACCAGAGCTCTGGATCCCAGAATCAATCGGCTCATATGCGGCCCCCTCTCGAACCAACAGCAGGGTCTTGGAATTTAATATACTTTCAAGTGAGTTTTAGTATGTGTGACATTTTTGAGCCAAAAGCTAAGTTCAGAGGAATGTCAATTTGGTGACACGAGGCTCAAGATGTGCTGTTGATTCTTAATGAGATCCTGACCTCGGGGGTAATATGGTAGCTACCCTCCTATTTAAAAATGCAAATTCCCTGATTCCCTTTGACAGTACAGACGTTAATGAAGTTGGCTAAGAGGAGAAGTCACCCTCCTTACAACTCAGAGTGGTCCCCCTACCACTGGTTACACTGGGTACACATGCTAATAAAATTACCCAGTACTTTTCCTATCAAAAATGGTCAAGCTACTTCAAGGGCCCCAGAGTTTCAACCATCCCAAGGGAAGGAGCTGACAATGATGATATCATTCCCTTGAAAGTGTTGAGTTTCTGTTTATTTTCAGCACAGGCAGCTGGTAAGTAAATTTATCCTTACAAGGAGTGACCCTTTTAATGGTTCTACCTTATCTGATAAAAGAGTAACTCTTTTACACTTGCTGGCCTCATCTCCCCACTCCCCATCCCAGTTGATATACCTGGGAAATGGTTTTCACCTGCATTGTCAAGTCAGTCCATTGCAGATGCTGCCTGGATTGGGACAGGATCTGGGGTCAGAGCTGGGCTCAGAGGAAACGAGTGCAGAGATTGATTAGTGATGCCTGGGACTCCGATTGGTGATGTCTGCTAGGGAAAGGGTCTGGGAAGAATGCTCCTTAGCATCAACTATTTTGTTATCTACCATGAGATTCATTCAAGAACTTAGGCACCACTCAGCTCTTGCTTTTTGGACAACAGAGGAAAATGATCCTGATATTTCTGAGTTTCTCTGGAAGGACACTCTCAAAAATCCAGGAAACTCAAGCATTGTTAAACACTGCAGTAATCATTAGAGAAAGGCCAGAGCTGAGACAGGAAGATGTTATGTCTGGGAGGATCTGGAACAAGATTTCTCCTGTCTTTTGGAAATTCTGGTGTCTGCTTTTTCTATGGTCACAGTCCTCAGCTTTTCTTAGGAAAACTTCTTTAACCTCCCGCATTCAATGAGTCTCTAGTTTGCCTTAATGCAAATATTTCTCAAAAGGTGGTTAGGAAAGGAATTGCCAAGCTGTGTGCTAGAAATAATAATTCTAGAACCCAAGTAAGACCTTCTGAATCAGAAACAGGGCCTGACCTCTACACTTACAAACTCTTTTAGGCAGGACCAACTGTGCAATTTGTGAGACACCATGCAAAATGAAAATTTGAAGTTCCTCTATAAAATTGACTAAGAATGTCAAGACGGTTACAGCGGAGCATTACCCCCTGCAGGGAGTCCTCTAAGACAAAACTGGCCTCCCCTCCAACTTGTTCTGATATGTACTAAAGTTTCAAAACCCAGAAGCAAGTCCCACCCAGAAAGACAGAGGTGAGCCTATTTAGTTCATCCCGTCTACGTGGTGATGATGGTGAGGAGAGCATCGGGCAAGGTCCAAAGCCCATTCTTATTCAGCTCTGCAGACCCAGAGTTTCCCAGACTCATTCATCACCCTGGATGACTTCCAACATACACATCAATTAAACAATTCCAGAAACACTACCTCTCCCCTAAGTGTTCCCAAATCGATAACATGGAAAACTCCAGTCCACTTCCACGGGGCTCTCCCTGTCTCCTGACCCGCTGGGTGAGTTGCCTAACTAAACACTGAACCACATGGAGCCTGAAGTTCTGCAGGGCCAGCGGAGAAACATGAGCAAGTCCCTTGCGCATCAATCCCCAGGCTTGTCCGTGGGGCATCACTGAGTCCATTCACCATGATGCTGTGCTCAGAGCTCCAGGAGAAGGTTTGAGACGCAAGGATCACCCAACACTTCCTTCAAATGACTCTTGTGATAAAGCATTGGTTCTTACTAAGTTATTAAAGGATGATAGAAGCAGCAGATACAGACCAAGTCACACAAGTGCTTCTTTTACTGTCCAGCTGGATCTTAATGTTTTTATTACCTTTGTAATTTTTTTTTTTTTTTGAGTGAGCGCACGTTTGACCATTACCTGGTATATATTCCTTTGGGGCACACTACCAGTGAAAAAAATATTCTCCATAATCTAGCACTTGAAAACCTAGTGCAGTTTATATCTTATAGGGGGAGAAAGAGGACAAACATGCATATTACAACATAATTGCAAATCTTGGTTAACGTTCTGTCCCAAGTTCAGACTGCCAAGAGGAGCAGCAGCTGCTCTAGACGCAGCGGGCAGAAGTGTCTTGTTTGAAGATGCTCATCCATCCATATTCTTTAATTGGCAAGTGACAAAAACGAAATTCAAACAACTTAAAGAAAAAAGCCAAGGGCAGGGGAGGAAAGAGAAAAACACGTTGTGCCTCTTCCTCATTGGTTCCAGTAGAACTTTAGGGGCTGATCCTCATTGGCCAGTGCTAAGTCACTTGCCAATCTTGGAACCAATCGCTGTGGCTATAGCTAGGTCATGCAGCTTCCAGCTTCCTGAAAAGGGCTTTGACCTCTTCAAAATGTCACTGACAAAGGGTGGACCGGAATGGTTCCTCCGAGGGAAATTTCTGATTTTGCTACTAAAAGACATGGAGATGAATGCAGAGAAGGCACAGAGGTCTTTAAAAAGATGAGTTGAGTGGGAAGGCATATTCCTAAGAGAGACTGGCAGCAGGACAAGGTTGTGAGGGTGGCGAGTCAGGCCACCAGAGATGCGAGATGCATTTGGAGAGGTTGGCAAAGGCTTAGATAAGAGAATAGTGTGGGCCAGGTGCACAAAATCTAACGTGGTTCTTACTTTTTATAATAGGTGACATGTTTCTTGGGAGATCCCTGCTATCTCCTCTGACTTAGATTTACTAAATTTTGAGATTTCAGCTACTGTGTTCCAAAAGGATACATTCTTTACTTGAAGAGTAGCAAAAAACCATATTGTCACACTTGACTCAGAGACGCTTGATGCTCATTAATGAATTAGTTAAGAGGTTTTTTGGGTTTTTTTTTTGGTATTGAGGATTGAATCCAGGAGCCTTTTACCACTGAGCCACATCCCCAGCTCTATCTATCTATCTATCTATTTATCTATCTATCAATCATCTATCTATCTATCTATTTTTATTTTGAAATAAGGTCTCACCAAGTTGCTCAGGGCCTCCCTAAGTTGCTCAGGGCCTCACTAATTTGCTGAGTCTGACTTTGAACTTGCGATCCTCCTGCCTCAGCCTCCTGTATCACTGCTGGGATTACAGGTGTGTACCAGGCACACAGCTCAGAGGCTTCTTTTTTAAGGTGTAAGAGATATATTCAATTGTTACAAGGTAGACCAATTTGGACCTCCCCAGTCCAATCTTATAAATTTGCACAAAATGCATGCCTTACGTGCTGCTAAAATTTCTCAGCTTCAACCCAAACAGGGGTATTTTATTTCCTGGGGATGTGGAAGTTTTGCCTAAATTAACTTTATTTAGAAAATTATTCAACAAGTTCTTTATAAGTCAGATTGAGCCAATCTGGATTTTGAACACTTGCTATGATTTTAGCATTTCATCTGTTTATTTCTCAGTATCTAGCCAGATTAGATGAAAGTCTTTTCATCTCAAATGGCATGGCTACGCATTGAAATGAATGGAGGGAAACCAACTTGACAATGTGTGGTTTTTCTTTCCCTTTCTCTCTCTCTCTCTCTTTCTCTTTTTTTTTTTTTTTTTGTCACCAATCATGTCACACTTTTCTTATTAATAGAAATATGCTTATATTGAAAACAATGAAGAAAACACAAAAGAATCAAGTCAAATGTGACTGACAGCTGGTTTCCTTGGGAGGTGGCTATGGTAGCTTAGGACGCCTTGCGCAATTACACCAAGCATGAGAGGGCTGAGCTAGCAGCCCCTACACGCTGGCACCGCTTCATTCAGATCATGTTAGCATTTCTGCTCCCACTGCAGAGTTTTTGACAGTTCCCCTTTAAATCAGCTCCACAATAATCTATTATGAGTTTTTTCTACACTAGAGATTTATTTTGGTTTTGTTGTTGTTATACTTAACATAACAGATGTTCCAGCATTTTTTCACATAATACCACTGTGAGTCTCCTGTTATCATTAAAACCCTACAAAATTGTAGACAGTCCCTCTGAAATCGTTTTCTCCTCCTTGGGAATTTTACCTTAAGAAGGCCTTTTCCCTCCTGTCTGCAATGGTATGTTCAAATGAAGACTGTGCCAGAAAGGGGTTGTTTGCTCGTGGTTTATAACTTTGGAATTAATTGCTGTTGAGATGTAATTGCCCTAATGGTGGGGTCATAGTCTTCAGATCCTTTTGGTTTTTCCACCTGTGCCCCGATTAATAAGCAGGGCTATGTGGCAGTAGCAGCCACACTTAGGAATCTTCTGAAGACAGGTTGCAGGTCTGGTTTCATCAGGGAAATCAGTCACAGATGCCTGCAACACTGTCTCTGCTCTGGAAGAGCAGTGGCGAGGAACCTTCCTAAGGATCTTGACTTGTTAGATTCAAGGGACTCCAACCCAGGTCCCTTACCTGGTCAATGTCACCTTGTCTTACATGCACTTTCAAGACTAGGTTTCATCCAGTCATTATGGTGGCTGATCCTTAGATGTGAGACCCTGTGAAGCATACCAGAGGGCTTGTGCAAGCTGCTGCCATCTTCCTGGGGGGGGGGGTACAGTGGCACATCCCCCTGGCTCTTTGTCCTCATTGGGAAAGCAAGGGCTCTTTGTGGTGTTTGCTTTTTTGTCACCAAAGAGAACCAGTACAATTTAAGTCTCCTCTGATGAGCTAAAATCTTGTAAAAAGCAAGGCTTACCAAACACAGCGTGCGGTTGCCCTTCAAGCCAGCCTGGCCCTTTCTCCTAATCAGGTGGAGGGCTGATTGACAAAATTGATGATTCTTGGGGAGACACTTCCTTCTCACCAGCTCATTCTCAGCTCAAAAGATGGTGAAGTTCCTCAAAGCCCACAGGTCAACTTTCAAACTCATTCGTTGAGCTAGTCGGCCTTACTAGTGTGCCCCGCTTCTGCCCTCTGAGATGTCCCTCAGCCTCCTGAGCACACCTGGCTGGGCCAGGTCATTTTCTTCTGTCTCTTCCTCTCCATTTATTTACAGTCCATACCGGCCGCTTTCCTGCCCTTGGGCATTTATTGATAACACCCTTTCAATAGTGTCTGCATGTCAGTTAAGGTTTGCTGGGAGCTGCAAGTAACAGAAGATGTAAACCAAACTGGTAAGCCAAAGAGAAGGAAGAGATTGATTCATTCTGGGATCTGAGTGGAGTCCAGGAGGATTGCTGAGTGCAGGCAAGACTTGATCCAGGGTTCCAAGGATGGCCCACTTTCCCTCTTTCCATTTCTCAGTTCCATATACTTGGCCTCACCAGGGCACAAGGTGCTGCCAGCAGCTCTCAGGACTCTATCCTTCCAGCTTCCTATGAAACAAGAGACAGGGATATCACAGTACAAGATTCCAAGCCAAAGTCTCCTTGACCATGGACAGGACAATGCAATGAACTGATTGGCTTGATCTAAGCCACAACTCCCAGTCTTGAATACAGGGTGGAATCAAATCCATCAGAAACAGAGGAACTGAAGGATAGGGCAAGGAGAGAAAAGAGAAAGGATACGTCAGCAGAGATGCATGTCCCCAGGATGCCCATCTCCCCACACCCCAGTTATAAGTTAACTTAAGACAGAAATACCAGCTCCTATTTCTGTGCTTTCCCCAGGGCTGAGTGCTGTACCTACATTCAACAGGTGTTTCATGAGGACATCAGTTGCTTGGCAAATACCCTCAGAAACTTTTTGACTAATATCGCCGAAGCCAGAAAAAATACTGTGTGGCTCATCAAAATTTGCCTTAGTGATGTTTTTTCTTTCGCCTGGCAAACGCCATCCGGCTCCCAGTGGTTGTGTGTGCAGACAGCGTCTCTGTTTAGGCACCACATGTTCTAACAGGTGCCTGTGGCTGCCAAAGCAGATGGCCTGGCAGGATGCTGGCAGCTCCCCGGATGAAGTTTCCTTTCCCAGCGAAGAAGTCAGAGCCTGCCATGCTGCCTCGTGTCTTCACCTCTAAGGCACGTCCTCGAGAATGAACTTTCTTTGGCTTCTTAATGGTTTCTGGCTACCTGGAATGCCAGCTCATTCATTCTCCCTGATCCCGGGGAAAGGTGGCCTTTCTCTTCCTACAGTGCAAGTCATTTAGAAGGGGGGAGAAAAGTTCTATGGAGATTCTAGATGATAGAAGAATAACATTTATTTAATTATTCAATACAATATAGCTGGGTTGTATTGTGAGCTAGACACAAGGAAAATAGAACACAGCAAAAAGAGAAATGGTCCCTGCCCTGCAGGCTTCTCAGATGAGATATAGGGACACCCTGGTCAATTACTAGGGACCAGAGCACACTCCGTTTCCCTTCTGTGCTCTTATGTCTGCAGTGATGTCCTAGCACATGTGCAGTTATTTGATTAACTGCTGCTTCATCTTCCATTAGCTTCCAAGAATCTCTGACTGCTCTTGCCTTGAATTCCTCCTTGAGCAAAGTGCTTACTACTATTACAGTGCTCAAGAAATATTTGAAATATTTGTGGACTGGAAGAAAAATGAGTGAATGAATGTCTTATCCAATGCAAGTCATCAATTAGTCTTAGTCACACCAACTTTGACCCAAGTGGAAATACAACAGAAGAATCTTTTTTATTTTCTTCTTTTACACGTTCACATGAGTAAAGAGAATAAAACCTTACCTTATCTTTTGCAAACTCTGATTCTTGTATTCAAACTGGTCAGTTCTAGGAATTTATATTACTAGAATCCGTAAGAAAACCCTCTCATCCTTTCCTTAGGGTTTTTGGTCCACTTTTGTGGGAGGTGGAGCAGACTTCATTCATTCATTCCACCACGAAAGGCAGATGCCCTGCACTGCGGTAGGCTAGAGAAGCAAAGGAAGAGGTGCAGACCCCGACCTTCACAAGCTTACAATTGCTGGCCTTCCATGGGAACAGAGTGCACGCTTACGTGGAAGGGCACATTCGTGTACAAGTTACTGAGAACTTGGCGACTTTGTTCTTTCGCAGTCTTGGAGGCCAAATTAAGGTGCCAGCAGGGTTGTCCCCTCCAGAACCTGCGATGTGGAACATTTTTCAGTCCTCCTCTATCTTCTGCTTGCTGCTAGCAACCCGAGATGTTCCTTGACTCATCCACACATTGCTTTGTCCCCTCATAGCCTTCCTCTCTGTGTCTCCTCTGTATCTCTGGTCTCCTCTTTCTCTCAAAGGCACTAGGCATTAGGTTTAGGGCCCACCTGATCCAGGAAGAGCTCATCTCCAGATTCTTCATTTACAAATCTGCAAAACCTATGTCCAAAGAAGATTCCATTCACAGGGATCATGGGTAGCACTTGGACTTACCTTGGGGATAGCAGTGGGGGACAATTCTGTCCACTGAGGCCTCGTTGAATTTCACTGCTGTCTGCCTGATGTCAGCCCCTGGCTCAGGCCCCCAGCCTGTATTCAGGCCCTCTGCCTCCCTGGCTTCCTCCTGTGGTTAGCTGCTCAGACCTCCCCATCCTGTCCGGCTGAGGCAGTGCTCAGCCCTAGTGCCCCAGTGCAGTCAGGCTCAGACAGGGTGATGTCTGCCAGTGACATGAGCAGAGATCACTGAGGAATGGCTCCTAAAACCTCATGAAATAAATTTGCCACCAACAGAAATCACCTTGAGACCTTAACAAATTTTGTTTAATGCCTGTGACTTCAAAGGGGTGAAATAACTCAAGAAGTCTGAGCAGGGAAGAGCAACTTCCGGATGGGTTATTTGATATTATGCTGCATTTATAAAGTTAAAGAGGGCAGGCAAAATCTAGAGAAATGGTCTACAGTCGAGAAGTGGCAAGAGGGCTGTGATGAGCTTTCAGAGGCTGGCCAAGGCCAACACTGACATATCAGATAAATTAGGCTCCCACATCAGCTGTGGACCTCTCACCTAATTTAGAGAAGTGATATTCACAAACATTGTCAATATTTCCGAGTTTACAATCACACCTTTGACTGTTGACTTAAAGCATCTAGTTTGGTTCAGGCTACTGGTGATGTTTACACTTTGGAATCTATTATGCATAGAAAAATTAGGGATTATCTTTGACCTGGGTACCACATATTCTTATGCAAAACTAAGTAGGGTTATTTATTCATTTAATCAATTCCATATGTTTGCTGTCATCATCGCCATGTAGAGCAGATCTGATTTCTGCTGAGGTCAAACCAACGTTGTCCTGTCACGGGGATCGTAGGTCTGCTTGGGAACACAGATCGCCTGGTTGGCATTCAGACAGTGGAAGCCTTCCTGACTTCTGCCACACAACGGCGTGGTTTTTTTTTTTTTTTTTTTTCTTTCCTGGAGAGGTCATCTGCCATTTGGAAACAGAATCAAAAGGCTTTCCTCTTTCTGAAGGCATAATCCTGGGCCTTATATGTGAGAAAGACTCACCCTTTAATTGCTTTCCAGCTCAGTCTGGGAATGTGAGGGAGAGGATACTGACACTGGGGAAGAGCCAGGAGTATTAGCACAGGTACAGCTTTGTCCCAAGAGATGACTGTGAATTCTACAAAATCACTCAAAACACTGCTGATGGTGTTCCAGGGACCGAGAGAGGCTCTAGAGAGGAAAGATGAGTTAAGTACGCAGAGTTCTGAGAATGAAAGACAGACAGTCACACTGGATACGCGCATAGGATGTAGAACGCATAAGGGCAAAGGGGATTTGGATGAGGAAAAGTAGATTCTGCATTTGTGGCTAGGATGGAGTTAAGGAGCAGAAAGAAAAGAAGGTCTCCACCTCACAGGTGCAGTAATGGGCAGATCCCTTGGGCAATGCGGACAGCACAACGAGGGTTGTGTATTCAGGCACCTGGAGCTTTTTGTGTAGCTGGAATGAGGGGTGCATGGGGCACAGATTGGGCCCTAGGATCCCAGGAAGCAATTTCATAAGTAACCAGAGAGAGGAAATGAGGGTGGCTTTTGAAAAGCCTGTTAAGAAAAAATTGTGGATTTAGGGTTCTTTCCTGCAGGAGATGGAGAACCTGGAAAGATTTTTAGAACAGAAATGTAATATGTCTTAGAAGAAGGGAGGAAGGAGAGTTAGCAAGACACTGGATGCTGATGGGCCACCAAGAGGCTGTTACAATCATCCAGGTCTTTGGGGACAAGAAAGGAAGCAACTGGGGCACATGTGGGGGGTGGGGATTTTGAACCTGTGCACAGTGAGATTCATCTGCCTGTGGGGACACAGCAGCCCACTGCCAGCCCACAGGGGTGGAGAGCTCTGAAACTCTGTTGGCACGTTCTCTGCCAGCTCCATCAGCATCTCTCTGAAAATCGTTCCACCAATCCAACAAATATGTGTCAAGCATCTAGCAAGTGCTGGGCATTTTGCTAGACACCAGAGAGTCCATGATGAACCGTGAATGGATTTCCATGAGGTCAAATGAAAATTAAGAAAAAGTAAAGAGGAAAAATTGTCTTCCTTTCTAGTGATTACGGAAAAATAAAGTGAACTTGAGATCCTATTTTCTATTAAGGTAGTTTTTAACTTTTTTAAATGATGTCACCCAAATGCTGGCCAGCCTGTGCCTATGCAGTGTGCTCCTTCAATACTGGCTGCATCGCGGCCTGGTCTAGCCTCTACTCAACCCTGGCCATGTGCCTGCCTGCTGGGCACTTGTGCATACTCTTGCTGTTTGAGAAATCCTTAGCTTCATGGGACCTGCCTCCCTCAACAGAAGCCAGACACTTAAGCCTCCAACCCGCATCCATCACAGATAGAGCTCAAGCCTGGCCCTGGTTTCTTGCAGCCCATAAAACAGAGCAATTGAGGCAGGATGGCCCACTCATCTTTGTGGCTGGGAAAGGCTGGCCAGGGAGTCAGGTCAGGTCCTGGGGCAAAGGTGGTACCAGGTGGGCAGCAGCAGGGCAGTGGTATGGTTCCCCACCCCAGGCTGCTTCCTAATGCCTGCTGCGAAGCTAGGTGCTTGGTGGGGTTCAGGCAGCTCCATCTCACATGCTCAACACATAGAGGCAAGCTAAGTGTCCAGCATTTGGGGAATAGCCTGGGAAATTCTTACAGTTCACTCATAGTATGGGGATCCATTCAATGATCATTTTGGAAACTAGGTGGAAGTGTGGAAAAAGGGCCTCAACAGTATGTCAAATATGTTCAATGTATTAGAACAACGTGTGAATGCAACATGAAAAATGTGTATCTGTGAAGGATTTTTTCAAAACAAGAAACTAGCCCTCTCAAAGTGGTAAAGCTGTCGGGGCTGTATTCTCTAATTTTAGAAGGACACTTGGAAGACCATCCTTCCACTCTAGCACACTGTTGATGTGCCTGCAAACCAGTGCATTGTGTGTGGAGACTCCTCAAACAATCAGTGATGGAACCACAACACAACCCAGCTATCCCACTCCTGGGAGTTTTCCAGGAAAAGCTAGAATCAGCTTATTACAGAGCACAACTACATCAATGTTAATAGCAGCTCAATTTACAATAGCAAAATCATGGAAACAATCTAGATGCCCTCACTGGATAAATGGATCCCAAAACTGTGGTATATATATGTGTGTGTATATATATATATTATATATATATATGTGTGTGTGTGTGTGTGTGTGTGTGTGTGTGTAGATATACACACACACACACAATGGAGTTCTACTAAGCTATTAGAAAGAACAATGTCATGAATTTTGCAGGTCAATGGATAGAAATAGAAAAAAATCATGCTGAGTGAAACCAGCCAAACCTAGAGACTTAAGGGTCAAATGCTTTCTCTCATAGGTGGAAGCTGGAGTAAAACCTAAGACAGGATGACAGTTAATCAAGTCTATTTAATAGAGCCACCAAATCTGAAGTAACACATAAGCTGTGGGGACTATAGCTATAGTGGATGGGAGAGAAAGGGAAGGAGGGGAAAAGGGGGGTGTTCGATACTATAGAGTACACTTGACTCCCATGAGAACCCCAAATGCACTCAGGCAGGCATATAAATCTGGTAATTTCAATGTTTAAATTACATGTATATGGTCGTTTTTATTTGTAACTTGGGCAAACTACAGAGGAGTCATGAGATGGGGGAGTGGGGGGAGGGGGTAGATCCTTAACAAGGATTGGTTTAAGCAACTCTGTCAATATGTGTGCATTATGAATGTGAAACAACAAATCCCTTCGTTATGTAAGATGATGCTGAGCCAATTAAAAAAAAAAAAAAAGCCCGTCCTTCCCTTGGCCTCCACACCTGCATTGGCAAAAGATAAAATGGGAACTTCCACCAGAGCCAGCCCTCCGCGTGCCCGCTTCTCAGCCTGGTTGCCACTGTCTTCCCTGGGGACTTCAGGGCAGCTCCCCCTTGGCCCTGTATACCTGTTCACTCATTTTGTGACATGAGCCTGGACTCCCAGGCTTCCTCTCACCCCCAGTACTGCATCCTGGCTGTCCTAGGCCTGCCTGGTTGATAGCATCACCTCCCGACCCTTCCTAGCCCTGTCACTCCAGGTCTGCCTTCCTCAGGGCCCCTCCACAGACTCCACCTCTCCTCCCAACATCCTCCACCTTCCAGTTCAGATCAGAGTCGGGTCCCCTGAGGGCCTCCACAGGGAGGCTGGGTCCTCCCCTACAACCTCCAGGCCAGGGAGCACAAAACCAGGCAAGCTGGCGGACAGCTGGCAAGGCACGGGTGGCAATTCTCTTCTCACCACCCTGTCCTCGGCAGGTGGAAGTGAAGAGGGTGGAACGTGTTTTGGAGGTTTGAAAGGAGGCTGTAGCCAGGGGTGTGCATTCTCTCACACACACGCATGTGCACCCAGCTTTGCACAATTTCAGGGAATCCTCGGATGACCTGATATTCATGGGCCCCTGAGAACTAGGATTAAGAGGATTTTGCTAGAGGAAGAGAGATGAGCTAAAAGAAAGTCCAAGTAGCAAGAGTCAGAGCAAAAAGAACTTCACAGAAGAAAAACGCAATTATAAATGGGATGGTAGAGATTTCACCTAGTGGGATTTTAATCAGTACATGAATGTGCCCAACACATCCATAAAATGTGTTAGCAAACAAAATTCAGCCCTCTCCTTTGGTGAGACATAGATCACCACCACCTGGAAAAGCTGCAGTATATTTAAAAATAAAAGTACAAGCAAAACCGTAGCAAGCAGATATCAAGTCAAATAAAGCAAGGATGAAGTATTAGCATCAAATAAGGCACAACTTAACCTCCCAAATAAATGAGTCAATAGAGGTCGTCCTATGTTGGCAAAAGGAACGGTGTTTAATGTAACATTTTATTTCTGTTTTTCTCCAAATAAGTTTTCTTCACTTAGTAGATAAGAAAAAATAATTTCAAAGTCTTCATATTTTGTAAAACAGTTTCAAGATATTTTTTTAAATTTTTTTTATTTTTGAACAATCATACAAGTTTTTAACAAAATAATATAAAATGTGTATAGATTCTGGATATTATAATTATCCCCAGGAGTGCCCCCCATTACCCACCCTTATCCCTCCCTTCCCCTTCCCCCCATATCTCTAAAAAAGGATTATGTTGTATAGCATTACATCTTATCTGGATTTAACAAATGATAATAGACCAACTTACTCACTGGCCAGGGTCTAGTTCCAACCTCCACAGATGAGTGCAGACAATCGACCATTAGTTCTCTGGGTTAAGCTGATTTTACTCAGCATAATTTCTTCCATAGCCATCCATTTACCTTCAAAGGCTGCAATATCATTGTTTCTAATTGCTGTGTAATATTCCATGGTATAAATGTACCACAGTTTTTGGATCCATTCATCCAGTGAGGGACATCTGGGTTGTTTCCATAGCCTAACAATAGTAAATTGTGCTGCTATGAACATAGATTTTGCTGTGTCACTATAATGTGCTGATTCTAAATCCCCTGGAAAGATACCCAGGAGTGGAATAGCAGGGTCGTATGGTGGGCTCATCCCTAATTTCTTAAGGATTCTCCACACTGCTTTCCAGAGGGGCTGTACCAGTCTGCAGCTCCACCAACAGTGTGTTAGAGTGCCTATCTCTCCACAGCCCCTCCAGCATCTATTATTGCTTATTTTCTTCATCTTTGCCATTCTCACTGGCGTAAGGTGATATCTTAATGTGGTTTTCATTTGCATTTCTCTGATTACTAGAGATTTAGAGCACTTTCTCATGTATTCATTGGCTTGATCAATGTCCTCTGGTGAGAAGTTTCTATTTAGCTCTTGAATAATAAACTAAATCAAATTGAATCTATGACTATAAAACTTGTATATTAAACATACATTTCCATATAATACAATTTAATTAAAATGCATATCCTTTATGAATAGAAAAAGTGTTGGGAAAACGAATGGCAAAACGTTGAAGGTTATCTCTGGGTAATGTGATTACTTGAGGAAGGCTGCTCTTTTTATTTATTATTTTCAATGACTTTCAAATCTTTTTGAAACTTGTGGATCCAGGCTGTTGCTGTGGCTCAGTGGTTATAGCACTTTCCTGGCATCACAAGGACCCAGGTTTGAACCCCAAACCCACCCACACAAGTAAGTGTCAGAGCAACGAAAGCCACATGAAAAACTAAATAGAATTGATTCTCTCTTTCTCTCTCTCTCTCACTCTCCCTCTCTCTCTCTCTTAAAAAACAAAAAAACCTGTGGATCATAAAATAAAAGCTTAATTTTTGAAAAGGAGCTAGAACATTCTTCAAGATTCTTTTTCTCAGTTCAAGAGCTCTCAGTCTGAACATTTTTTTTTTCAGCAACAGGAATCACGTGAAAGTTGAGTGGGAATTTTTGCCAACACACCTGCACCAGGGGCTTAACTTGTTTTCCAGTTTATTTTTCTCTCTGTGGCACGTCCAGTTGTACTTGGAAAATTCTTTGCACTCGACTAATGCAGAAATTATTCAAAGATGCCAATTTCACGGGACCGCTCTCTCTTTCCGTATCCCAGGCAGAACTTTTCAACACTGCAAACAGCTATCCAAAAGAGGCATAGGGACTGGTTTCGCATCAGTGGATGGTGAATTCTGAGCCCAGGGAAAATTTTTTTTGGGTGAAGGACTTCTACAGGATATCATATGGCATAACCAATAGTGTAAGAAAATTCCAGAGACTGAGGAAATGGTAAGTAGGGAAAAGAACTGAGAACTCTCCTCTTCATACTTGCTTGCTTTGTGAGTAGTCTTTACGAGAAGAAAAGGACAGGTGCAGAGGGAGTGTCCCCTCGGAACACGCTGGTTGTATTCAACATCTTTTCAACCCAGCACCAATGAAAGGAACTGGGTGCAGGGGAAATTCAAAAGCAGAAGGAAAATAACATGATAGAATATTTCTCAAAAGATTTAAGAACAAAGCTCTCCCCTCCCCCTCCTCCCAAGCAGAGATGGTAAGTTAGCAGGTGGGCACACTCAGAAAGCACGGACTTCTAATTCAAATTAATTTTTACTGGGCTGGTCATAGAACTTTAGGTATAGTAGATATTTAATGACAAATGATTTCACGGAAAGGACACAAAGAGAAATTCCAGGTTTCTTCATAATAAGGACTTTTTGTGCCTCTGCTGAATCACAGTTTCAAGGCAACTCAACTCAGGTGGACTCTGACAGCTGCAGGAGAAATTGATGAACGAAACTATCATGTGAAATTTCCATGGTGGCAGTAGTAATATATTGTACCTGCATCAAGTGTATATCTCAGCCACTGCTTCCAACACCCGTGAGACATTTCTCTCACCATTATCAAAAACAACCTTGATTCTGGTTTAAGAAGAAACTACTTAAGAAAAATACCTGAATGATCTGCTGTGCTGAGTCAGGTAAATCATTAATCCAGTGACTCCCAACCTTCTCAAACACAACAATGCTTTGTTAATCTCCCAAACCCTTCTCCAATATAATAATAGTTATAATTTTTTTTTGATGGTGCCTGGGATCCGGCAAAGTGCCTTATGTATGTTAGACAAGTACTCTACCACTGAGCTACAGTCCCAGCCCAACAACTGTAATTTTAATACAAAATCCTTGAAAAGAAATATATCAAGACTAAAAGCTGCTATGAGTTCAATAATAATTTGAAATTCAGCTGCTTCAAAAAGAATTGCATTTGCCCAAAATATGGAAATTCTGAGGGTCTGTAGACAATGCAGTAAGTCACCGCAGATGCAAGGACCTCTTGTGATACTGCTGTGGGTCTGCAGAAGTCTGTAGCCTCAGGGAGACTCAGCACACTTTCCTCATGGTAGTTAGTGCTGTTTGCCAAAAATATCTGATTTTCTTCCTCCTTAGTGCAAGGAAGAATTACACTTCCTTGAGCATTTAAGTTACGTGGAATCACGTGACTCCCCTTGGCCAATAAAATGGGAATAAAAGTAACATTCACAATTTTCTGGTTGACTTGCTCTTCCCCTGTCAAAACTCTCCATGGTCTGAGGTTCCATTTCCAGTCTCTGAATAAAAATGACACAGGAAGTGACATGGAGAAAACCACCCCCCCCCCAATTCCCCTGGCTGAAGAAATATAACTTTGGAGCATTAGCTAGAAAATGGTCCTGTGTTGTGTTGAGATGTTAGGACTCTTTGTTACTGCAGCATCACTGTGCTGATGATGACTTACACTGTCCTTTAAGATGCATACTCATTCATTGTGGATAGATCCTCCAACCTAGCATCCCAATGACTTAAACCAAGGTAGCATCACCCCATTAGTTAAAGAACTTCCTTGTAAACTTCTATGGATTCATAGAAAAATCCTAAACACTTTCCAGACATTGAACCACCATCTCATAGGGCTCCAGATTTTTAAGTCTTTAGACATGTTCTACCTTAGCCAGGGAGGTTTCCAGCTGCCAAATTTAAGTCAGAATAATGGGACAAAATAATGCCAATACTAAAGCATTCTAGACTGGAATTGGGCAAAGAGAAAGAATGCTTAAACTACTCAGATGGGATTCAGGTAGTTTGAGGAAAGTAGCTGGACCTGGAATGAAGATTTTCTCAAGAAGGGGCTGAGCAACACCCGTCCTTCAAGTTCGGCCAGCAGCCCATGGGCCTTCCGTCAGCGTTTCTCTAAGCTGCTGCCTTTCACCTGCCCTCCGTCTTCCATTTGGTTAATGCCTGCAGATCTACCCACAGGCATGACATTGGCATGTCTTTTTGTACATTTTTTTATTAGTGCATTATAGTTTTACATAATGATGGGATTAGTTGTCACATATTCCTAGATGCACACAAATCAGCAACACAATTTGTTCAATATCCCCCCCACACACATACTCCTCTACCTCCCTCCTCCCATCCCCTGATCCCTTGCCTTTCTTCTGGGTCCTATAATGTTCCAAAAAAAAAAAAAAAACCCAAATACAGTGACATAATTCTTATACCTATGAAGAACACTTTTTAATATATATGGCTTTAATATATACAGTGACATATATAACTGGAATGAACCTTGCTTTATCTCAGTTCCAACATTTCCCTTTCTCCTCCCTTCCTATCATCCTTTGTTATTCTTCAAAATATTTGACAATGGGATTAATCATTTACATTTCTAAAGCCCACTTTGAAGATCTTGGCCTGCACAGAATAGGTTTGAACAGTATTGAAAACAGACTGTGAGGGGTCCTGCTTCCCAGGAAGGGCCACAATAGGTGTCAACCCTGGGCTACACATTAGTCTGAAATGTCCTGAAGCCGTGGTACCACCCCCAAACCACTAGGTCCTGGTCTCTGGGGATAGAAGTCTCTGAAAAAGAATTAGTGAGAACACCTCTTTGACCAGCTATAGTATTGGGAAAAATTACTGGAGATAGTTTTGTTCCTAGAAACTTTCCACATTTATAAATAAAATGGAAGAAAGGATTATGTCCTCACTTTGTCTCTAAGAAGCAATCCCAAATTTGTTACCAAGTGCCTGAACTAAATTCTAATCTCTATTAGTTGGCTGTCCTCTGTGTTCTAGATCTTTTTCTGCCTAGCAAATAACCTCCACCTAGCATTGTAAAGCAATGTATGCGGAGATCTGTTTCTATGGGTCAGGAGCCCCCCAGCTGGGAAGGACCCCGTGTTCAGGGTCTCAGAGAAGGCCACTGAGTTGCTGGTCCAGCTGCTCCATGGAGCTAGTCGCCCTCCAGATTTGTGCCAAGACTTTGAGCTCTTGCTGCTGGAGCGCTGAGGTCCTCCTTGTTTCCCTCGCGCTCAGCTGGGGCTGCTCTGTCACCTGCCAGTCCTGCCTCAGAGTCCTGTGAATGGCTCTTACTTACACAGTGAACATGCACCCTTCTCCCTCACACTGACTCGTCCTCCAGTTCCCTGACACTCACTGGGAGCCCCATAGTTGTGCTCCATTCTGACGCAGCCTTCCTGGAGCAGGCATGCGGTTACGCAAGTTGAGAGCAAGGACCTACAAGATTGTCCCTTTTCAGACGCCAATCACAAGTCCTAGGGACCAGGACTTGTGTCAGGCTATGAGTCCAGTGGTCCTGTCACCCTTCCTCAACTTCACCAATTTGCTGGGACAGCTCACAAAATCTAGCAAAGCACTTTATTGACACCTAGGGTTTGTCATAAGGAATATAGATGAGCAGCTGATGAAGGTGTAAGGTGAGGTTTGGAAGAGCCTCAAGCCCCAGAAATTACAGGGTTTTGTTTTTTTTTTTTTCATACCAGGAACTGGGACAAAGGCTGAATATATATTTCTTATATTACATTATCGCAGGTCCCTCATAGGTCCCTCATAGTCCCACCCATGGCAAAGCCGCTGACTTCTTCTGCTCCAGGAGGGGAATCTCTCTTTAAAGTTGTCACCTGATTAAGTCAGGTCCACCCAGGTAATCTCCCTTCTCACTAACTCAAAATCAACCCATTTGGAACCTTAATTACATCTGAAGATTCCCTTCATCTTTGCCACATTCTATGGACTAAAAGAAAATTGCAGATTCATCCACACTCGAAGGGTGGAGAATATGAAGAGGGATCATTGTTTAGTGTATCTGAGACATTGTATTTTGTCATCAAAAGTAATAACTTTTGGGGCTTGGAGTGGTGGCTCAGTGGTTACGGCACTTGCCTGGCATGTGCAATGATGCAGGTTCGAACCCCAGCACCATATACAAAACGAAGTGTGGGAGCAACAAAAGCCACATGAGAAAATAGATAAAATTGATGCTCCCTTTCTATCTCTCGCGCTGTCCTTCTCTCTTTAAAAAAAAAACTTTTGCATGTCTTCTTAGTATTGTAATGATGAAACTAGACATAGTCATTATTATCACCGTCTTCATCTTCATCCGCATCTGAATGATGAGAGGGTACTGTGAGGATAGATCAGGACCTCTTCCCTGCTTCCAGCCCCTGCCCACTGCACTGGGTTTATGGCCAACAGCTGTACATTTCTGGCTCATATTCAGCCTGTTCCCAATTATGACTGCCCCCCCAGTCTTGTGAAAGTTCTATTTAAGATCCATGTACAAGAATCAAAAAGAAGAACTCACTCACCTAATAAGACCCCAACAGGCTCCCCTCATCCAGTTAATGCTAGAAAATAAATCTGAGTTTAATGGCAGGGATCCTGAAACAATATCCACTCCTGAGATAATGAAAGGGCTGCTGGTGACTACCAAACGTTGAGTGATACTAGTAATTTTCTGCAGGGAGGCTATGGATGAAGATTTGGTAAGGTCTCACTGAACAGACTAGATACCAAAGCAGAAGGAGAAATCTCTTTCCTGGTTCCTTTTCAGTCCCAAATTTTCAACTATTTTCCAACGTAATACAAAGCAAAGGGGGAAAATACAAGACACTGATTATTTGACATTTTAGCATCGATCATGAAATAGACTCTGGCCACTTCCCTGTGGAGTAAATGAGCAGGTTGAGTTAAAAAAAAAGAAAAGGAAAGATAGAGCATAGTGATAGATGTATTAGGCAGTATGCTAAAAATATTAACACCCAGGGGAATTTCTTTATAAGTTTCTACTTTTCTTAGCTTCAACATTGATATGTTTTTCTCATTTAGGTTCACTAAGTAATGTTTATTATTAATTCAAATTCTCAATATTGAAGGGGAGATATTTCCCATATGCTTGACATGCTGCTCTGTAGGTTCATAAATTTGGAAGAGTTTTGATTAACACTGACAGAAAACCCTTTGAAAACATATGGCTGTATATACATCGTGTCATTTCTCATAAAATGACACATCCTTCTTCGCTTTTCCCTAATCAGATGAGCTCAGTTGTATTTAAGAAACATGATAATACGTTGTTGATTTTTCTTTATGGGAGAGAAAAACGAGTAAAAATAAACCGTTTCGTTGTCGCGGCAGATGCTGAAAGCATAGCAGACAGTTAATGGGAATTAAAAATAAAATTGAGAAGAGCGTTATCTCTAAGCACTTTTTATAGGCTCAATTAACATGTTGTACATGTAAAATGTTTTTCTAACATCTCACATTTCCTCCTTGGAGATTCTGATCCTGAACCCCACCTAAATGATGGGGATCCATCTTATCCCCCCAGACTGCAGACTTGGTCCCAATCAGGACTCACCAATCGCAACTTCCATCCTTTTCAGCTCCCAAACATTTCCATCTCACAGTTTCGGATGAACATCTACCTGGTTCCCAGATGAATTTATTTTCATTTCTCTTGAAACCCATTACGATAAGTTCATTTTGAGAACTCCAACATGAGCTATTTGAAGAATGTTTGAAATATAGCAAATAAAGAAAGCAAAGTAACCATTTATATAAAAAATCTTTAAAAATAGAAACACATATCTTTTGACCAAGTAATTTCCAGTTTACAAATTTACTATGGAAAAGTCACTTAATAGGTGAAGAAAAATTTATTTCAAGTATGTTCATAATGGTGCTATTTACTATAGCAAAACAATGCCAACAAATAGAAGATGGTTAAGTAAGTTGCTCACACACAGAACAGAGAGCTATTACAAATCTTTAAGAGGCTCTAAGATAATAAAAGACTAAATTTGAATTGCTAGAGAATGCCCAAACTCCAAATTTATGAAATGTACAGTTTCTGTAAAAGGCTAAAAAGACATCAGCAACAACAAACTAAAGGAAGGGTATAATAAATATGTGTCATAAACTACAAAAGGTAGCAGCCAAGGAGAGAAATCATTCTGCTGTTTCAAAGGCAACCATGTACCCACCCAGCACTGCAGAAAGGGAATGAAATAATGAAATCTTAAGATGTCTCATTGATACGGACAGAAAACTGAAGGACTGAATAGGTGACGTGGAGTAGATTCTGGGTACACTCTTGCAAATTTTATTCTCTTCATACCACATTAGTATCAACAAAGGGACAAGGAGGTGACAAGCCCTATTACTCTCAGTATCAATTTGGTAGACAAGCTAGAGTGCAGGATATTTAAGAGGACCCCAGAAAAAAAGAGTCATGCTAAGAGCCCCTAAATGAAGCTTCCTACATCATCACTTTCCCTTCCATACTGTCAGGATAAAAGAGCAACAAAAAGATAGGCGTATGCTGTATTATAGATACGGCCCCCAAAGTTCCTGTCTTGAAAGCTCAGTCTCCAAAGCAACAGTGTTAACAGGGGGGCATTTAGACAGAGCCCCCCCCCCGAGTAGATCAATGCTATTATTAAGGGAGTGGGTTCCTCATAAAAGGATGAGTTTAGCCCCTTTATCCTTGCTCTTTCCCCTTTCTACTTTCTGCACAGGATGATATATCAAGAAGTCCTGGGGGGCGGGAGCAGTGGCTCAGTGGTTACGGCGCTTGCCCGGCATGCGCAAGTACACGGGTTCAAACCCCAGCACCCCCGTAAACAACTAAGTGTCGGAGCAGCGAAAGCCTTGTGGAAAACTCAATAAAAACTGATTCTTTCTGTCTCTCTCTCACTGTCCTTCTCTCTTAAAAAAAAAAAAAAAGTCCTTTGCCAGGTGCAGATACCTTGACCTTGGACTTACTACCCTCTAGAATTGCAAGAAGTAAATCTCTTTTCTTTACAAATTACCCCATCTCAGGTAATCTGGTTTAGCAGTAGAAAACAGACTAAGGCAGAATAGATACCAGGCAGGTGACACTCTGTCTTCAAACTCTGAGAACACAAAAAGGACCCAGTTATACTGAGAAGGTTGCAAAAGAAGAATTAGCCACACCCTATTGTGGCAATTAGAAGGTACTGACAACCATGCAAATGTCCTTTAGAAAAGGGAGTGTTTCGGAAAAGATTGGGGCAGAATGTAGATGCGAAACCCAGTCTTGAAGAAAGCAGCTTAACATTACCAGAAGAAAAATCATTCCAAGTGATTAGGTGCTTCATGCCATAGAGGAACTTAATAAAAACAGTTAATGAAACAAAGCAGAAAAGTGTGAATCATAGCATAACAGAATGAGAAGAAAAAGAAGACTGGATCCATCATTAAAATACTGGGAACTAAACCGACCATATTACAATAAATTAGAATTAGCAAGAAAAATAATAGATGTAAACAAAAATTAATTTGCTGGAATGGAGAAAATCATTCTGAATGCTAGGGTGGGGAGGGGGGAGAGAAAGCAAAGCAACTAGAAAGAAGGTAGAGGATGAAGACAACCCAGCACAAGGATAAATGGTACTCTGGAGTAATACCCAAAAAGAGCAGAGAGAAGTAATAATGAAGAACAAAATCTCTGAAACAAAAGAACTATATTTGCAGATTGAGAAGACACCTTAAAATCCAAGAAAAAAAAAACCTGATGGATGAGCCCACATGGAGCTCTGTCCCAATGAAAATATTAAACTCAGGAGTAAAGAATCCCTTAAAAGATCAGTAAAAATATGCCACCAGCCCAGGGGCTGGCCTCAGACATGCTATAATTTTCAATGTCAAAATATAATGTCATTTTCCACAAAGTTCTAAGAAAGGAAAATGATTTGATAAAATGTTATACCAAGAAATTTTATTGACTATTAAGGCCATGGACAGGCATTCTCAAACACAGGGCAAAATCAGTAAAATCAGAATCCATGGGCCATTTTTGAAAAGAATTTCCAGTCCAGTGTGGTGGCACACTCCTGTAATTCCAGCAGCTCAGTAGGCTGAGGCAGGAGTTCAAAGTTAGCCTAGGCAACTTAGCAATGCCCTAAGCAACTTAGGGAGACCCTGTCTCAAAATAAAAAATAAAAACGGGCTGGAGATGTGGCTCAGGGGTTAAGCACCTCTGGGATCGATTCCTGATACTCCTCCCCCGTCCCCCCCCAAAAAAGTGTTTCCAATGGAGCGGGACTGTCAAGAGATGAAGTAAATAAAGAATTTAGGACCAGAGAAGTCATAATTTAAAACATGCATGAAAATGATGAATCCAAGCAATATAGGCTAAACTCAAAAGTGCAAGTTTGGTTACAGGAGAGAATATATCCATTATAAACTTGGAAAAGTCTATAAGACAATATAACCAATAAAATTAGAAGGACTGGAAAGAGAGATAAGAGGAAACATAAAAGAACTAATCTTTCCTTCATCGTAGATGTATGTTGTTAAAAAAATATCATTTAAGCAAAAATTTTATGACTACTTTTCTAATGCTTTAACATTTATTTTAAAATTTATAATGTTTATTTAGGAAAACAATCTCGTGATAAACAGTGATCTGTGGTTTAAAAGTTTTCTGTTTGCTTTTTTATTATGTTAAGAACAAGTAAAATTCATCTATTTTAGAACAGTATGCTAAACCCAATAAGGGATTTTGAATTGGGTTAGGGAATATAAAAAAAGACATTAGTGGAAAAACTAGTAAAAGTCAAGTAAGATCAGGAGTGCGTTTAACGGTTATGTACCAGTGTTGATTTCTTAGCTGTAAGTACCATGCAAACATAGATGTTAATGTTAGTCGTCTGGGTGAGTAGTACACATGCCTTATCTGCAACTTTTTAGTAAATCCAAAATAATCCCAATGTAAGAGCTTCCTAAAAATATTGTGCATCATATCCATCTAACTTTTATCCATATCTTTGTGAAAAATAAAATCTAAAATCATACTTATCAAAACTGGCTATTTCTGGGTAGTTGACTTCAGGGTGATCCATGACTTTCATTTTATTTATTTTGGTAATGAAGTTAACAGCAAAAAAAATTGTCACTTTTATTACAATTAATATCATTATTACAAATTTTGAAAATAAGCCAATGAAGTAGTGTCGTAGATGAATATCGATGACAGATGCTTATGGTATAACATGAAAGAGAAGCAGAAGACAAACTAAAGTAGTTACAATTTATTTTTCAAAGCATATTAATTAAATAATGACTGGGATAGAGCTATATTAAATTTTTGCCTGTGTTTGTCTCTGGATCAATAGTTTTTATTTTCTTTTTCATGCATTTAAAATTTTTATAATGGTTTAGCAATCGGTACACTTTTATAATCACTGAAAAATAAACAGAGTTTTACTGTTATCCAGTGAAGTTAGGACTGGCAGTTGGCGAGTCCCCTGGAAAAGTTAATTAAACCACTGAATCATAAAATGTGATACATACATACCTTAAAGATTTAATTTTAACGTGAAACATATGGATGTTCGCTCACTTGCCACTCTTTTGATGTCCAGCCAAGCCCTTTCTTTGTGCTGAGGTCTGCTGATCTGAGTTCCAAGCGGTCTTCCCTTCAAAGCCACCCATAATGCATCATCCAGAAGTCCCAGCTTGGGTTTCTTTAAGGCCTGATGAGTCCTTGAAGACACTTAGAAAGCCATTTCTCTATATTTCTCGTCTTCTCCCAGTTTTTAATGTGTGTTTTACACACACTTAATTTGATAGTAATTTATCGAGCAATTTATCATCATTAAATCTTTCATCGGTTATTCATAAAAATAGTGTATCATATTAGCACAGCCAGTTGCTCGCAAATGGCATGAATAGATGTAGGAATCTGCCTGTCCAACTCTTGGTCACCACAACTGGTGGGGATGAGCTGTGGGGGGGCATGAGCGCACAGTGTGCTTCGGGTGTCAACCTGGAGGTCCTACGGAAAACAGCCTCCTTTACTCCAACCAGAGATGACATGGAAGAGGTCACGAGCACTCCTGTATAAAACATGAGACTGGCAGTCCTTTGGAGTCTCCTGCTTGAGGTGAGCAGGGACAGGAGAGCCTCAGGTGTCCTCTCTTCCTGCGGGTGGCTCCCTTACTCTGGGTGGCTGGACTCCTTCTCCCTAGGCCCATCAAGGTTATTTGAAGACACGGTACACATGAATAACTAGCAGGTCATTTGGGCCTCTTCTTGCTGGTCTCACACTAGAAGCTGATAATGGTACTTCCATAGTATAGATGGAGAAACTGAGGCACTGTGCAATGCCCAAGGCCTTTAGCTAGTAATTGTTGGACCCATGTTTCCACCTCAGATCTATGTTCTGACTCCCGGGCACTGCTCTAAAGATCTACCCAAGAGACTTTTGTTGGGGTGTAGCCTTCACACCCATTTCAACAGCTGCCCTAGGGCGATCTTGTTACTATTTCCATAAGTTCCTTCAGGAAGGGCTGCTAGGTCCTGCTTTGTTATGCAAAGAGTTAGAGTGGGTTGGAATGTGCTGCTACCTAGTTCTTTGTCTGTACTCAAAATCTGCATAACCCCTGGCAACTCCCTTAGAAGGATTATTGATTCCTTGGCTGTCTCCCCTCCTCCATATATAAAAACCTGTGTGTCTTGATAATAAAGGGATTCTGGGCTGCCATCAGCTGCGTGTGGTTGACTCGTTTTCCCCGGTTAGGAGGGAAGGGGTCCCCTGACGAAGAGGGGCCCAGAGGGGCCCAGTTTCCAGCTGTCAGCACTCATCCTCCTCCTGATCGGCTCCCGGGGGGCAATGCAGCCCCCCACAACTTTCATTAAGGTGTTAGGGCTGATGATCAAAGAAGGAGATGAAAGCACACAAATCAGGCACTTAAAAAACGGTCTTCACATAGTGAGTGCAGAGCAGCTTTGCCCCTGGATCTCATGACATCTCATTTTTGAGTCCGAAAATCATTCATTATTAAAAAAAATCGTGCTTTTGCCTTATCCCCCTGTCCTATATGTGTAGAATAATTTACCTTCGTCTTCCTATTTGGAGCCTGAGCCACAGTATCACTAGTGTCCGTAGGTCTATCCCCATACCACATAGTCCTCCATTTCCCAAGCACTGCCTGTAGTTACAAAATCAGCTTGAAGAGGCGCGGTGGGAGAGTCTTCATTAAACACCACATCTGCTCCCCAAGGTTCTTCCTAATATGCAGCTCTGACCTCCTTGGCATCCCTAGTTTGACCTCTTTATCACTGTTATTATCAGCATATGGTGATTTTCTTAGATTTCATTTTTTAGATTAATTCTTCCTTTTTTTTTTTCTAAGCTGCTCCAATAGGCTGTCCAAATTTGCTCTCAGCTTCCTTATCAGTCTTCCACATTCCACTTCATCAAGGCCTCTGACGGCTGCCATCTTTCCCATTCCAGTGCTCTCCGGACTCCTGTCTCATCTTTCTTGACCTCTCAGGAGCAAGCAGTTGACACATTTGACCACACATGCCTTCTTGAGGTGCTTTCTTCTCTATAAATAGAAGGCATCATATTTTCCAGGTTTTTCTCCCACCTTGTCTCATCCTCTGGCTTCTCCTCTGCTCAATCTCTAAAAGTTGAGGGACCCCAAGGTTCAGTTCTACATTCTGGGTTGACTTCATGTAATCCACTGACTTTAAATACATCTCCATACCAATGATTCCTGAATTTCTCTATTTGCCTCTCTCCTCCCCTGAGCTCCAGCTCCATCCATCCTATTCAATCTCCATGGAATGGAATACAAGTGTCTCAAATGCAACAGAGAAAATAAACTTTGATACTCCTGACAGAAGATCCACTCACCACCCCATGTCTTGCCCAGTGGATAAACCACATGTTAAGCTGTGCAAGGAAAAACTCTAGATGACATCCTTGATTTCTGTGTTGCTCATCCAGGATCCAGTTCATCTGCACAGTCTTTCAGCTCCACCTCTAAAACGCCCATCTCTCTCCATAGCTTTGCTATCCTCTGGTCCAGGTCAATGTCATTGCTCACCTGGCCTGGTGTGGAGTAAGACCTAAAGTTGAGGTCCAGTGTGTATGCTGCCTCTATATCAGGTGAAACTGGGAAGATTGAAATGGCCCAACCACAAATTCTCCTCCCTGCACTGATTCTACAGGTAAGATCTCCTATGCAGACAGCCCTCCTTAAAGATACCAGGCACTTCCTGCTTACCCCTGAGTACCAGGTTCCGGTTCCTACCAGCCTGCAGAATGACTCAAAACAAGCCATTTCACTTCCCTGTGGGGACCAGAGGCACCATGCCCTCTTGATGCTGCAAAGCCTGCCTCTCGCAGTCCCTGGATGTTCACTGTTCTCAAGCGCAAACATCCAGTACACAGCACAAGCTGTCCTCTTCTCCCAGGCTGCATGCATATGTGACTAACACATTGTGGTCTCTATCCATCTGCCCGGGGTCCCGTGTCTGGCTGGCCTCCTAACGCTGGGGTGGTAATCCCTCCCTCTAATGGTGTGAAAGGAGTGGAAGAAATCTCCTGGCTTTCACTAAAGTCTCTTTGCAGAGAAATCTCTCTGGACTGCACCACCCCCTCGGCCTCCCTTGTCTTCTGCTCGGCACTTGTGACTGTCTTAGTGATCTTGTTGATGCGTTTTTGTATTTTGGCATGTTTTAGTCTCTGACACATTCCACATCACTATCTGCAGACCTGCCTGATACCCTTTTCAATACATCCTGTGTATGGACACACCTGCCCTACCCAGCCTTATCCCAGACCCAGCTGATGCCCCCCTCATTGGACAGTTGTGCTCATGTTCTAGTGGTGTCCACAGGAACCCTTTAAAGGGTTCACCTCTGCTCACAGATCCTCCCCATGCCCACAGCCCTGCCTCACTCAGAGCAGCATCTGCACCCCATAACTCCCTATGTCTCCCTGCCCTCTCTCCAACCATCTGCCCTGGTCACTGTGCTCCAGGTCCCTGGCTCAGCGTGCTGTTAAGTGTTTGAACTGTCCTTGTCTTGTCCTCCCCATCCTGAAAACTCTCCCCCAAGATGTGTACAAGAGCCCCCACTTCCTTCTGCTCAAAGTCAGCTTTATGTCACTATAACAAATACATGGAAACAAGATATTTATGAAGAAAAGAGGTTTAGCCTACATTTGTTTGGTTCTAGGGCATGGCATTGGCATTGGCTCGATTCTGGTGAGGGTCCTCTCAGCTGTGTCACATCATGGTGGATGGCTATGGTGGGAGTCAGTGATGATCCCATCATGAATTGGAAGTCAGAGACCCTCAGGGTCGAGCTGGGGCTTCAGTAGCAACTCACTCACAGAACTCACTCCAGGAGACTGGTATTCCCTTCTGAGGGCAGTACCCATGAGAACCTAGGCAGTTTCAAGTTCCTAGTGCATGGACCTTTGGGGACAAAGCACACGCAAACCCTAGAGTCACCGTGGCAAAGAAGTCACTATTCACACACTTTCACTCTCTGTCCTGATCTTCTTTATTTTTAGCTTTATTGCTTTTTTTATTGATGTTGGCTGATTTGTTTATTCTGTGTGTACCCTGTTGGATTGACAGAGGAATGGGGACTGTCTCAGCTCACTCCCCAGAGCTTAGGTCCTAGGTGAGGGATTGAAATAGATTTATTTAATAAGTTTGTGTCTTGCTTACTATTGTATTGTATCCCTGGAGCCTCAAACCATATGTAATGTACTTATAACAATACTATGAAAATAATTTGAAAATTATAAGAACAGTTGAAATTTATTTAGCACTTGCTGTGTGCTAGACACTGAGCTCTTTGTATGCGTTGTTATTATTTATAACAGGTCTGTAGGAAAGGTAGTATATATGTATTTATTCAATTGTTTTGCAGTGTAGGAGATTCACCCAGAGCCTCACATAGGCTAGGCAAATGATCTACCACTGAGGTAACCTGCCCCTGGCCAGGTGTGTTACCAACTCTATTCATGGATTAGGAAGGTGGGTCACAAAGAGGCAGTAGCAGGTTCAAAGTCACATGCATGGTGAGTAGAGCTATCAGGACTCAACACCAGGCTAAGTGTCTGATCCGAGTGGCAACTGTTAATCGCTGCGCACAAGTGCTTACGATGTTTGTCCTAACATCAGCCTTGGGCTCATTGGTGCGCAGGATGAGACAGTGGTCACCCAGGTCAGCAGCATTATTTATGCCCATAATAGGAGAAAGCGTCAACCAATGCCAGGTTGCATAAACACCAGTCACTGTCACACCTGCAGCAGGGGGAGGGGGGATTAAAGAAAGATTATATCTTTGAGTTGCTGACTTAACTAACCCTCAGAAGGGTTAAAAGCCACTGGTTTTCACAAAGAAGAACTCTGAACCCTAATTTATGTCTCTCTATCTGTCGACTGTCAGCAGGAATGCAGAAGGTCAACTCGGCTGCACCAATAGGTGTTTCATAAGCTAAATGGTGATAAAGAATTAGATCAGCCCAACAGCAAGGCAGGAATGGAAGCGAATGTGTGCTTCACAGGCCGTTCCTCACAGGATGTCAATTACAGCCACCCCAAGATGTAGTAGGTGTTCACTCGAGTTTCTCTGTGGCTTTTCATAGCCCTTCGACTATTGTGTTTGAAGTGAAAGTTAATAAAAGTCCAGAAACGAATTTGAAAAGGTATTGGTACCAAGAGATTAATTCAGGAGCTTTCAGAGGAAGTACCCTCCATGTGAGCGGCTGTGGGGACAAGGAGCCTCCTCCCGCAGGCGCCTGGATGCAGAGTGGGCCTGAGCTCCGAGCCCCTCCACCTGTCCCCGAGGAAGCTGCACTCCTTTCTGGGCTCTTGGCGGCAGGCAGAACCCAGCTCAAGGTCCCTCAGCCTGCAGTCCATCTGGAAAATCTATTTTTCAAACTCAATCAAGCTCACACGGTAAGAAGCAGAAAGCAACTATGTTGACCTTAAAGGGCTTAAGAACACCAGCAGGTTTTGTCAACAGAGACTGAGCGTGGTGCGGAGTTGAGACAATTGCCAAGGTCGTTCAAGCCCAATGCAGCACCCCTCCCTCCCCGAACCCCGGCCAACAGCCCCTCGCTCGCTCCCCACAAATGAAAACTTTCCCATAAAGAAAAAATATTGACCAGAACAATTCACACCAACTGTATCCATTGACCTCACCAGAAAAGCCTTAGCACATCATGTCCAGGGACCTAAAGGTCACAAGAGCTACAGTGCTGAGTGTTGGGATGGACCCCGGTGAAGGTGACTGAGGCCCCACAGGGTCCCTCGCTGTGACTAAGGTTGACATTAAAATTGAATCAGGCTACAAGAGTCATGCTAGATGCGGAAGCCAGGCAGGTGACCCCAACTAGCTAATGAAGCTTCGGTGAGGGGCAAACTCTGCAATTTTCACTTCATTCTTTTCCAATATAGAGCAAATGTTCCCATAAAATGTGACATTTAAACCTTGCAGTACAGTGTGATGGGAAAAGTATTTTTCAAGGGGGATCGCTAAGAGGGCCAAATGTGGAACCGCAGCGTCAGGTTCGTCTCCAGCTACCTCAGGATACACAGAAGTCTTGGCCACTACTCCCCGAATTCAAGGGACTCCTCACTGCCACTGTCAAGGTGCCTGGTGCGCTATCAGTAATGGCCTGTGTCCTTTTGCCCAGTTAAACAGGGTGAAACAAGCCTGGAATTTGGTTGATAGGTGGCCCTAAATTCAGCATCTGGGCTATATTCTGAAAGAGTGCAAGGTGCGGAATTTAGATTCTGCTCTAATGAACTCTGCAGACATCAGCAGGAAGGAGGCTTGTTCAGCTTATCTTCTCCAGCTCTCACCCAGCCTGCTAATAGTCGGTACCATGTCATGGGAGACCACTGCACTGCCGAGGGGAGCCTGGCACTGAAGCTGACACCAAGGGACGTCCAGCTCAGTGGGTGCTTATGATGCATCGTGCCACATGGGGTGGTCTCTGGCTTGCCTTTTATAGGATCCCGTGTCAAGTGCGCCAGGCAGTCCACCTGGGCATGCGCAGGCACAATTCTGAAGTATGGGACACTTGATGGCTCTGGAGAAATTCTCAAGCAACCGGAGAAAAGATTTGTGGATAATTATCCTAGCCTTCCCCACCCTCAATTCTGGAAAATTCTCTAGTTGCCGAGTCTCCATGTGCCCATGGCAGTGTCCAGCTGATTGCAACACATGTTGGCTTTCTCCCTTCTCTGTCCATTTCCGCCTCCCTCACATCTGCTTCCTGCCCCCACCCCCACCAAACAAGCTCCTTGCACTAAAGTCCTGTCAAGATTCCGCTTCAAGGAAACCCAAATGGGACACCAACCAAAAGGAAAGCGGGAAGACAGATACGCACGTGTGCATGCACCTGCACGGAAGGCCCAGTGGCGTCTGTCCTTGAAACTTTCTGACATTTGACCAAGAAGTTCTCTTCCCTTTTCCTATTTTACTTAAAGCATCAGCCTGAGACTTTTCATCACTTGCAATGATGAAGCAGCCCCAACCAGGTAAGACAAGAGCTTAGGCACCTCGGATGATTACAGCGACGCACACCTAAATGCTGACAACGTCTTCATGGGCCACTGCCTGGCACACAGCGGACACAAATAATGTGCGTTGAAAAAGTGAAGTCTGTCCTGTGTCCTGATTTGCCCTTGATGAGAAGAGGACGGTGTAGTGTTTTTATATAGTGCATGGTGAGGCTCATTTATCTGGTGCACACTGGCATGGCCGTACTGTAAACAGCTGCTCCCCTGAACCCCTGAATATCCCCAGCACCCCTAACCACCCAAGCACAACACCCACCCCCAAATCCCCAAACCTCGCCATGATCCAGCAACTGAAAGGTTAACACTTGGCCCAGTGGGGGCTCCAGGTAAGCATCTATTCAGATGGCGCCATTCTGGCCTTACTGATTGTATAATATGTGGAATATTACCACCACATAAGGTCTAATATTTCCACTCCCAACGCGCTTTTAAAATTAATCCCCATAAAGCTCTAAAGTAATGCAACACAAACTCCTTAACACAAAAGAAACGTTTTTCCTCCAGACCTACCATACTGCTAAACATTCAGAGGAAACAGCTTTCTAGATAGTGTCTGCATGAATATTAATACTAGTACGAAACGCCTGCAGATGTAGTCTTGGACTTTTCATCTGGCCACATGATCACCAGGAAACCAACTGATCTGCAAAACTTTCCCTCTCTCCTTTGGGCAGCTCCTCTCGTGAACAGCAATGTGTGATTCTTTCAAATTTCCTTTACCCTGCAGCTGGTGCTATTCAATGGATTTTTTGGCACAAGCAGGACTCCCATCTGTGTCCCAAGTCCAAAATAATCAGGAGGTTTTCGAGTTTGTTTTTCCAAGCATTTTCCTCCTTAGTCTTCTTTAATTTCCATGGATGAGGTATTTCTTTAACTTTCAGAGCCAAATCTAATTACTGGCTCTTTAGAGGCGACACAACACATAGTGTGTTCTCTCTGCGGTCTGGGGAACTCTTGTAGGAGGGTTCAAAGTCAAGTGATCCCGCTCAGTTACCAGCCAGGTAGACTTCTGCAGCAGGTGTGCTCAGGGATGGAAGACAACACGCACGGGTTCCGTGGTGCCAATGGGAAGCCTCCAGAGAATCCTGAGCGAGGGGGACACTCATGTGTCTAATGAGACACAGTAAGAAGTAAAAATGGCTGCCCTTCAGACATTTCAGCCACAGAAGGACAAGGCCTGGTCCTCACATGTAGATGTACCTGCTGAGAAGAAAAAAAGAAAAGAAATATATGCATATCTGCAAAGGATGCACAAAGGAGCGTCATGGGAGAGGAAGAAAACACAAAGTTGGAAAGATGTCCAGATGGATCTGCGTCAGCTGAGGTTCCGCGCAGGCTCACAGATGCCATTCTTCTCTGCCTCCCACAATCCTTCCTTGTTGAAAGGCTCCTTCTTCCTAGGACCCCATGTTAGTCTCCCATAGCTGCTATAATACATTAGCACAAACTTGGTGGCTGCAAACAACAGAAATATATTCTGTCTTGGTTCTGGGGTCTGGAAGTCCAAAATCAGTCTCCTGGGGTGGGAATCAGGTGTGGGGAGAGCCAGGCTCCCTCAGAGGCTCCAGCTCCTGCCTCTGAGGTGACCATGCCGTTTCGTCTTCTGTCTGAAATCTTCCTCTGCCTCCCTCCCTAAAGACGCTAGTGATCGCATTTAGGTCTGCCCTGGATATGCAGGTTCATGTCCCTATTTTGAGATCCTTAATGGAATCACATTGGCAAAGTTTTTCACCACATAAGGTGACATTCATAGTCACATAGGATGTGGACTTCTCTTGAACATTATTCAACCAACCACAGACCTTATGGGAGAAGCTGGAGGTCCCCACCCAGGACTTGCTACCATTCTGTACATGCCAGAGATGCCTTCTGTGGGTGCATAAGGCTCCCCATGAAGTGGTCGCCCTCTCAGCTGTCCGCAGGCCAGGCCAGAGGGTCAGGAATTTGATGCCTCAGAGAGCACCCTTCAGATGAAGCTGAGAGGAACTGGAAGAAAAATACCCCAAATCCCTTGCTCATTACAGGGAACAGCTCTGGAAATATGCCACACTGTCTCATAGAGCTCTCTCCATTGGGACTGGGCTCTGGTGACCACCATGGTAGCCTGCTGAGTGCTGCACGTATGCCAGCTTCCTCTCCTTCCCTGTCCAGCTTCCCTGTACCTGGTCATGCCTCCTAGCCCAGCCTCCCACATAAACTTCTTGTGGTCACCTCCTTGCCCCAGGCTTCCTTCTGAAGTGAACCAAGCTGAGACAGATCTCATGGACCACAGGCCCACAAGTAATTTACCTGTCCACTTCCAGGGCCTGGTGAACTGAACTGAAGAAACAACGAAACCGTCTTTACAAACTGTAACTCTGAAGACCGACTGGTCTAGGGCTCTAACGTCAGGTGACCTGACCCTTAAAAGACAGACCCGTGCTGGAACTGAGGATTGAGGATCAAATGCTTTGCCAGCAAGATCTTAAAAGGAAAATTGTCATATTAAGAATACTGGGTCCTTTCCCCAAATTCCTTTCATATTGGAGGATTTTTCTGTTCCCTCCGAATGCACATGATGATAGTGTTAATCTCATACAAATAAAAAACAGCCCCAAAATGTATAATAATTGTATACACCACTCCTTTTGTCAATTTTTTGATTGAGCACAACTTGCTGCAGAGCAGGGTTTTATTGTATTACGATACGACAGTAATCTTTTCTGTGGCTTTCACTTTATTTTGTTACATTTATCTAGTGTGCCAGATTCACACTCCCACAGTAACCATATGGGGAAAAGCCACAAAAGCTGTTAAGTACATTTAATTACTGTTTTGATGAGCTCATATTTTAATTATGTTTATTGATTCTGTGTATATTGAAATAGTTTTAGCATTTCCAGGAAAAAACCCCAGAATCAATATGCAGCAATTACTGAGCACTTTATGTTTGTGTGTGTAATTAAAACTTTCATAAACTATTTTTGAAGAACATATCCCCCTTAATCCTATAGCAGTGATTAGCTGGGTTTTTGACTGTGCGTAGGTAAGCTTTGGTTTCTTTTCTATGTAGTAGGAAAATAGGGTTCAGTGAAAAATATGTTTACAGTCAAATATTTCTGACTTTAAATGTCTCCCTTCCAAAACAGCAGAATGCACATATTGTACCTTACATGATTTGTTAAAACACCGCTAACAATGATAAAACACAAATTTAAACTTCCTAACAATGTGATGTTGCCAACTCAAAGATTACTCCAACTGTCAGCCATACATATGTTGCTGCTAACTGACAGATTAAAAAAAAAAACAAAAAACAAGAACTCAGCCCCTCAGTGCCTGCCTCCCTCCTGGGCTTATGCCATCAGTGTTGTGTTCTTCAGGAATTTTTACTTTAAAAACTAAAAACTGCGTAAGTGCGACATTGTTCAGAGAATTAAATGAGAGCACTTACCACCTCGTGTGTTTCCTTATACTCATTCTGTCCATGAAAAAATGAAGCCAACATAGGGAGTCGTTTCTTTTAAAGGTGGTGCCAGCCCATCCGCTGCAGTAGCAAGTGCTTCTAGCTCAAACAAGACCCCTGGCTCCATGTCTCCTAGGTGAGTTCCCCCGAGCCACCGTCACCAGCATCACCGACACTTTCAGAGAACTACAGATTCTTGGGTCCTGCTCCAAGCTTCAGAGGCTCCAGAGCACCCAGGAATCTGAATTGTGAAACCTTCCAGGCTGCTCTTGAGCACACCCTCGTCTGCGACAAGTGGCACACGTTCTCAGAGACCCCTCCTCCTCACCAGGACTATCTCATCTCACAGCCCGCCCTTTACAAACCGCTCCAGAGACAATTGCCACATTGGGCTGCAGGATCTACCTCCAGATTGCTCATCTGCACAGCCTGGGTGGGAGACCTCCAGTCCCCTGACGGGACTCGGCCTACAGCTACCCACTCCCCCAGCCAGCCGTGGGCTGCCCGCCAGCAGGACCCTTGTCTGCTGGACCTGCTTTCTGCAAGAATTGTCTGTGCTCCGACCTTACCCAAAGCCCGATCGAGATGAGCTCCTTTGTTTCCTAGCTACACCGTTACACGTGACCACAAACACTGTGACATTAAATAATAGGAATTTATTCTATCACACTTCTGAAGGCCCAAGGTCCAAAACCAAGCTGGTAGCAGGGTTGGTTTTCTTTGGAAGGCTCTGAGGGAGAGGCTGATTCCTGCCTTTTTCCTAGTTGCTGGTGATTGTTGGCAATCCTTGTCTTGTAGACTCCCCATGTATATGTGTGTATATATAACAGACATATATATAAAATAAACGATACACACATATTACATATATGTAATATATAATATATGATATGCATATATGTATTATATATGATACACACATCACATATGTGTGATATATAATATATGACATGATTTGCATATATGTGTTATATGATACACATACATATATGTGTAATATATACTATATGATACATATATATTGCACATATGTATTATATATAATATATATCACTAGACAGATGATAGATAGGGATAGCTATGATTGTTTCTGGAGCAAGTTGTAATGGGTCCATTGCAGAAGGAGAAATGTGTATGTATATATATATATATGTGTGTGTGTTTGTGTGTGTATGTGTATGTATATATATTATGTACATATGTGTTATATATATTATGTATATACATATTATACACACATACAAAAAGCAAACCCTTGGAGCATTATAACTAGATTTAGAGTTTGACACTTACACATGAATTCATCAGTATGTTTGACATAAAATCTAACTAAAACCATCAATGTTAGGGTAGGGAGCCAAGACCTCACTGAGTTTTTATGGCATTTTCTTGAATATCTTCATATAGTACTAAACAGAAAAATAAAACAACTTTTTAAACAAAGCCAAACAAGATTTAACAGGAAAACTTCTTATTTCTTATTTTGAGGACTGGGGAATTTCCAAACCATCTTTAGGACACATTTGTTAAAGGATTTACATTTGGTAAAGGATTTACATGCAAAGAGGGAAATTTTTCCTTGTAAAGAGATTTATGGCATTTTCTCTCAGGATTCATATGTAACATATGCAGGACAGCAGCTTAGGAGTCATTCAAAGGGAAACACTATTAGCTATGCCTAATGTTGACAGGGGCTCCTTGGACTTCTGCTGTGTGCTCAGCCTTATCCTAGGTTTCGTAGCGGATTCAAGAGATCGCAAGGCAGTTTTTTGCGATCCTGGAATCAGCAATCCTGATGGAGGTTGGAAACCAGCCCACGTGATCAGGGTGCTGGATGATGAAACAAATGGTCAGAAAGCAAGCAGCACCTAAGGGATTTGGGGGGTGCCCACCATGGTGACTCCGCCACCACCCCAGCCCATCCCCTGTGCTGAACAGTGAGCTCATCTGAGATGAAGGTCCCCCTCTCATCCCCAGCCTTGGGAACCTCCTGCTGTAGCCAATTCCTTCAGAGTGGGATTCAAGCTCCTTCTCCTGACCTCCAAGTCCTCCTCAGTCTCTTCCTCTTTTATCTTTCCATCTTCTTCTCCTGCGTCCCTCTGTCTGTCCCTAACACAGGCAGGCACACATCCATCAGACCTTAAATCCCCTGTACCACCTCCCCCGAGAATTCTCGGGCTTTCCCCGTTCCAAATGGAAGGTCAGTGTGGTGTGTGTAAGAAACAAAACAAGTTCTGGACCCAGTCTTGAATTTCAACTTTCAACATGTCCAGGACTATGTGATCTTGGGCAAGTTAGTTGGACTCTATCAGCCTCAGTTTACTTATCTAAATGATGAGGATAAAAGTAATGCCCACTCTCAGAGTAGATGGGATAGGACAGTTCTTACGTGTCTGCCTCGTGGTCCTTTGTGACCCTCAGCTCGGTAGCCAATTTACAACCTACACCTAAGTTTATTGACTCTGGTCCCTTTTTCCCCCAAAACAAGGAACGAAACTCCAGGAAGGAGAACGAGGGAGAGACACAACCCTGAGGACACAGCTGGTGACCAGGCCGGAGGCTCAGGGAACAAGATGGAGGCTGAGACATCTGGGTGGGTATGAGGAAAACAAGATGGGTATTTTGTACTGCAGCCCCTGGTGCTGGTCTCCCACTTTCCTGGCTTAGTGGCTCCTTCCTCACCCTCCTTCTCCTCCCCCATTACGGATGGGGCTTTCGGACTTCCCTGAGCAATCTCACTGAGTAAACGATGCTCACTTGGGTCGTGACTTAGGCTGTTGACAGCCCCTGACTTTGCACTTGATTCCAGCTCTTTAGAAGACTGATTTCATAATAGAATGATGTGATCCCAGAGGCATTTGTGAGGTGCAGCTGCCTGCGTGTAATCAGGCCCAGACCAGTTCCCAAGTCTCCAGAACTTTCCAGAATGCTATCAGTCTGAAAAGTGAAGCAGCACAAAACTGAAGGTCTTGTAGGTTGGGTGAGAGGTAGGAGTGGTCAGGGAGATCCGTCAAGAACGGAAGGCCTCCTGAGCAGCTATCTGTGCTAAGAGACCATAGTCCATCCCTCCCCTGCAAATGCACCTTTGGTCCCTGTACTTCACTATGGATCCCCCTAGACAGCTAGACCTCCGGGGCACCCCTCCTCTGTGACCTGGCTTTGCAAATCCCCCTCTGGTCAATACACACTGGGACACAGCTCCTCCTTCAGAAATAATAAGCCAAAAGAAATAGAATTCAAGAGAGCAACGGCATACAACTCGGGTTGGATCATGTGCCTGGATGTGTCCCCGTTGCAAGAGAGGTAGTTTTTGGGACAGAAAAGAACCTCTGATCTCTGCATAGCTCAGTCTTCCTGCTCCCATTTTGAAGTTATTTTCATCCCACAAGGGGTATAGTCACCACGCAGAGTTACCGCAGTTGCTAAATTTCTTCCCAGCACGCAAAGGGCCAACATTCCTTCATTTTAATCTATTCTGCTCATCAAAAAGGGACTCTGGCTTCAGAGACTGTTCTTCTCAATGGTATTTCTCTATAATAAATATAATAGCTGCCATTTATCAGTGTAGAATGTGTGCCAAGCTCAATACCAAGAGCTGTACACCAGGGCCTTCAAGTCCAGTGGCAGAACTATATTATTATGAGCAAGAGCGTTACTATCGCCATTACACAGATGTGAAAGCCAAGTTCAAGGAGGTAGAGAATGCTCAGATAGGAAGAGACAGAATGGAGGATTCAAATCACACCATTAGTTCTCTTGAAGGTCCAGTTCAGAGACCTGTCATTCTCTTGCAAACCACACAGGGCTTGGCGTCACCAACCTGGAAGCTTCCAAAAGTGGTTCTATGTCCAATAATATAGCATACAAAGATTTCCAGCTCATGGCATCATGGAAAAACTCAGTCCACCAGTAAGTGCATTTCTTTTTCCAGGTAAGCTAACATATAAACAGGTAAAGAGCGTTAGCATGCAGGTCTTTGGGATGTGTATAATATTTTGCCCATCACTACGAGATTGTACATGCTCTCGTCTTCCCAAGCCAGTTTATAGAAAACTCAAACAAAAGAAAGTCCTTGCATCTTTCTCAAAAGGAACAGTTCTTTCCTTGAACCAGTAGCTGTGCCCCAATATTCCACAGAACCTGCAGTTTCAATATTTGGAGAACTGGAAGCAGAATTCACACACATCTAGCACCCCGCACAGGCGCTGGCGCACGCAAGGACAGGATCAGGCAGGGGCCCCGGGAAGTGTAGCCTGGTGAAATGAAAGCAGAAGCTGGCTTCAGTGAACTTTCTGGAACAATTCTGGGTTTTCTCTGTTGTAAGACAGCGAGTCAGGAAGGGTTTTCTCAGTATCTCCCAGGCCTCCTTCTGTTTCCCTCCCTCCAGAGCCTGTGCCTCTGTGCCCTGTCCTGCTCTTACTTCCTCATTCTCTTCTCCCACTTGTGCAAGGCTGTGGAAAGCATCCTGGGGGTCCCATGTCCACCACCCCATTCTCATCTTCCTCTTCCCAACTCTTTCCTAGACTCACCTACTGCCACAGATTTCAGCACTGTACTCTGGGTTCCTTCCTTGCATTTAAATTTTTTTTTCTTGTTTCAGGACCCCTCCTGGGATGCAGACCTTCACTCAGGTCAGGTGCCTGGATCATTTGCGACCCGATCCCTCTGTAAGTGTAATGTGCCTGAGCTTGCGCTTTCGGTATGATTAATCAAGTTATGACTGGCAATGCAGGCCTGTTCCAAATTTTATAAGATGCCTGGGAGTTCCAGTGCTATTTAGGGGAAGATATAAATAGGAATTGTTCATTTAAAAGTCCTCCCAGGTGTTGAAAAGCAATCACCCGGTAACGCCAGAGTACTGTATTAAGATTTTTGCCAGAAAGACTCTATTTCTACTTACAGATTTGCAGATCTCATACTTTACAAAGCTGGATGGAAATCTTCATACATCCATCAACACTTATCTTTCAAACAGCCTTCTGGACCTGGGTCAGTGGAAAATTAATTTCATAATAGAACCATGGCTTTCTTCTTGGGAATCTGAGATGTTTGCTCATTGCCAAGAGCATGGGGCTATAAAAGATAGTCCCTCATGTAACAGATCCTACTTCATAAATGTGAGATCAGGGTAATCCTTTAGAATTTGGGGAGATGTTTTCAAAATGGTAGGGCTAAGAGCCGCCATGGTCTCTTTCTCTCCGTGATTGCTTCAAGCAACTTAGTAATGACTCATTCAGCACCAGTGTCCATACTTGACCCTCCACAAGCACTGCTTCCCTTGGGAGATTCCTTCCTATTTCCATATTTGCTAAGAACCTACCATGTGCTCAGAGTGGTCAAAGTCTCCAGCATCTGGTCAGCAAGTCCTGGGGCGTTGATGCTAGAGTCCTGACATTGCCACCTTCCTGTTCATTCCTCACCCTCTTGACCTGCAGCTTCAACTGCTCTGGTAAGTTAAACCTCCCAGCAGCCACCTGTCACCAGAGCCATCTCCTCCAACTCTCAAATGATAAAAATCCACTTCAAATTCAAGTTTCTCCATAGCAGCCCTGACAATATCTACACTCCCAAACGTGGTCCCTCCCTCCTGCCCATCTGGCCTTACCAGGTAGAACCATCTTAAACTCTCTGCTAGGGCCCTAGGCTCAAGCAGAAAGGAAGCTTACTATTCCTTCATATGCCACCAACTTGTGTATTACTACCTTCGTCCAGGTGGTCTGCCCTACCTGAGATGTGCTTGCTCCCTTCTCTACTGTCTCTATTCTGGTCACCCCTCAAGACTGAACTCAAATGCCACATCCTCTGTCCATGTGGGAGAGGAGAAAGAGCAGTGGCCTGTGAGCCAGGGTCCCTCGATCTGCCATTCTGGCTTCATGACACAGAGCAAGTCACTTCTCCTATGTAGGCCTATGCCAATGTTTGTAGACTTGGAAAGCCAGATAGGTGATCTCATTCCTTCCTGGGATAGGTCTATGCCTTTCACTATTTTCCAAAGCCCCTGAATCACCTCCCCAAATCCTCCACAAAATTAAAAAAAATACGCATTAATCCACAATCCCATTCCTGGGAAAGTAACCCTAGAAATAAGAACTTCTTGATTCTGATTGTGGGATGGTTTGTACAGATATATATACATGGAGATAACCTGAGTGTTGATCAATGATAGAGTGGTTGAATAAAGAGTAGAACTGTGAACTCTTAGATTACCACTAAAAGGAGTGAGTGAGAGCTACCAAGTTATTTTGGAGGGATTTCTAATTTATGTTTCTAAGTAAGGGGAAATAAAAGCTACACACTCACACAGAAAAAGGGGGGAAATATGACTACGTTTTACCAAAGAAGGAGCCTCAGAAGGCTTGCTGTGTATGTTTGAAGAGACTACAGGGGCAGTGAGAAAGGTGTACAAGGATGAACCCCAGACTGTTGGTGTCTATAACCTGGTGCAAAGATGGAGGAGAAGGGGAAAGAGAAAGAAAGAAATCCAAAGGTGTCTAAACAATATTTTAAAGTTCACTGATTCAAAAAAAGAAAAGTGCATAATAGTATTCACTTTTATAAAGTTATATTTCTGGGCATATTTATTTTCAATAAGTGAAGAATGGAAGTATGGTCACCAAATAAGAATAGCAGTACTCTCAGGGCAGCAGGAGCGTAAACAGTCGCTTTCCACCGTTGTGCTTTTCAGGACTGTGTTGATTTCAGTGTGTGCTGGTTCTGATCAGAGCGGCAGCTGTGGCTAAAGCTCAGGGGGCCTTCTTCTGTGCCCCGGATGCTTCACATCCTGTTCTCATTGTGCCTGGCACTGACACAAATGACATTAGTCTCATGAGCATCCCCGTTCTAAAACGACAAACCAGAGTGCAAAATGGGCATTACCTCTCCCCATAGCATGTGGTAATGCCCACCTGACCCAGAATCCCACATGGACACAACCACCAAGCAAAACTGCCCGGCTGATCAGGACACAAACACTGGAAAATGAGTTCTTGCCTTCTTCATCTTCCGTCCCAGTCCCGGGCACACAGCAGGCTCCCAAACAAAGCTTACTGAAGTAAGGTAGCTAATCCCCACTCTCTCCAGTGAAATGATGAAGCTGCGACAGGGTTGGCAACATAGAATCTGCTGGTTTATGACTGTTCGTGTGCACATAGAGCAAAACCATTGATTTATAATATAAATCTTATTAAAGTTATTGCTGGGTTTTAAATTGCATATTGAAGACTGAATCTAATGACTAGAGAAAACTATTCAGCTTTTATAGAGAGTGGAAAATTTTTAAATGCACCCTGTGTATAATACACGTCCTAATGTAGACTTTGCAGAGAAAGTGACGTAGAGTTGTCATTGATGCTAACTTTAAAGGAAAGCCAGTCTCCTGCAGGTTCTGCCCGGGCAGACTTCTAGCTGTTTGCCCACTGCAAATCTTTAGCTGTACTCTTGCAAGTCATAATTAACATTAAGATGGGCCTATTAATTTTTATGGTGGTGAATTAGCAGGGAAACCATGAGCAGCTTCACCACAAACCTTAGACGGAACCACAGTTTGCATTAGTCACTGTGTGACCTGCCCATTGGGAAGGTACGTGGGTTCAGCTGGGGCTACTGTGTCCTCGTCATTCCACAAATTGCAACAAACCCAGCAGCTGGCCCAACTGGCAGGCCAGGCTGCCTGGAGGTCCTGTTATTACCATGTCAGGACCTTAAGTAGGGGATGATCCGATACTGGGTCTTCATTAGAGTCATCAGCTAAATCCTTTGTTCCTCAGTCCAGATGGAGAAACTGCAACTGTGGTTTCTGGGCCACTTCCAGTCACTTTTGCGTATTTCTCTTAAGAACTCCTTGATGCTACTTTTGTTACTATAAATAATGATACTAAAATCATAATGTTAATGGATTGAGCCCGTCTCGTGAAACAACCCAGGGCTGGCCCTCCACCTGCCTCAGCCTCATCCACACGAGCACCCATCTTGTCAGCAGTGAAGAGAGGGAGCGGCAGGGAAGTTCTGTGACCTGCTCGGGGTGACAAAGCTCATCGATGACCATGGACGCAACTCCACATCCTTCTCCAAGTCATATCATTTCCCCAAGGTGGATTGGAAAACTTAGCAAGGCTTCATCATCCAGGTAGACTTCTCACATGTGATTCGAAAGGAGGGAGTAAAGTTATTTATTCCCAACCTGTTCCTTATTTTTATTTTTCCTAAATAAAAAGAAAAGGGTGGCAAGTTTGAAAGGAATCGTATAGTTAGTTCCAAGTCTTTGTCTTGTTAATTTGCTTCCTAGATTCATTTTTCAAGATTCTAGTTCTGCAAAGCTCAAATTACTCAATCAAAGATGAGATCATCCATTTAGGATGTGGTGTGGCTCAAACCAGTTCCCCTTTACTTTTGGAAGACATCAGTGCCATAGATGGACACATATCAAAGGGCATTGCACTGTATCTAATCCACTCACTTAGACACCCCCACCCACGGGAGCTGAGGTTCAAGGTCATTGACTAAGTCAGAGTCAAAGCCAGGACTTGGACTTGGGCATCCTGTCTCCTCATCACTGCAGGAATTGCTTGGGCCCGCAGAACACAGACTATCTCCCTCTGACCCTTCCTCACTGCAGCCCCTTTCCCTTTGGTCTCTGATGTCCCATCCCTCCTTGCCTCTGCCTTGAAAGGGAAGTGCTATTGGGAGCTGCCCTCATCAGCAAAAGCCCTCTGTGTGACCCACTGCCCCAGGCAGTAAGCAAGTCCCTTCCTCAGCTCAGTGGCTCACCCTCTCCAGCCTGACAGTTGAATTTAAGCCTTGGCAAGGCTTGCTCAGTTAATCTCCACAACTGCCTGGCATGGGGAAGGGGGTCACTGTGATGTGGAAGTAGGGTGTCATCTCAGAGTCACCAAGGGACAAGCATCGTAGATGAATTTTATTATAGAAAGTAAAGCATAGCGAAAAGAGCAGACTTCCCCCAGAGCGGGGAAGGGGACAGAGGCAATGAGGCAGTGAGGTTTGCCCCTTTTATATGATGTCCTCTCCTCGATTTGTCACTGCTTCCCTGCCCCTGTACCTAGGGGAATTCTGGTCCAGTCTTTGATCCTTGCCTCAGGCGCCAATAGAAAGAATGTGGTTCCTTCCTTAGCAGCAGGGAGTGTCTGCATCCGGGCCTATCTTGTCCTTGTCCGATACAGTCAGTTAATTTTCTCCTTATCAACCCACATTGTTCTGCCTGCAATGAACTGCCTAACTTTTTCTGCCTCAACTGTTCATTTCACATTTTACTCCTTTAGGAAGAAACCAGGAAGCTGAAAGGTTGAGTGACTTCCTGGGATCCCTGGCGCTTGGGCCCTGGCTCCAGAGCTCTCAGGCACTGAAGAACCAAGGCTTGTGAGCAGGAGGCTGTGGGGAGCCTGGGCCCTCTGCTCTGTTTGAAGCCCCCTCCACTTCTTGTCCTGATGCCCACCCCCCCCCCCATAAGCGCTGGCGCTTGCTCCCCTGCCAGGTGGGGAAATAGCTGGAGCAACCAACTTCCTCCCCCACTCAGGGGGCTTCTTGGACTCCCTTTCATTCATTCTTTCAATAGGGATTAGCAGTGTCTTCCAGGTTCCAGCCTTGCAGTAAGTGCTAGGGAGATCAGCTGA
>PVKS010003747.1:0-100463 GCA_004027875.1 Aplodontia rufa | reverse complement strand
TGCCACAATCAAGCCATTCCTTAACTCGTTTACACTTGCTTCCAAGTTTCACTGGTACCCAGAATTCCCCATTGAACATCCTTTGTAGGTATGTCTTCGTGTGCATTTTTGCATAGCTCTGTGGGGTGGAGTGCAATTCTGGATCAAAGGGCTTGCACATCAAAAAACAAACTGATAGGGGCTGGAGCAGCGGCTCAGTGGTTACAGCACTTGCCTGGCATTCTTGAGGACTCGGGTTCAAACCCCAGCACCACATATACAACTAAGTATTGGAGAAACAAAAACCAGATGAATAAATAAAATTGATTCTCTCTCTTCCTCTCTCACCTTCTTTCAAAACAAACAAACTGATAGAGGATGTCAGATTGTCTTTCAAAGTTGTCTTGTCCATTGGGGTTCCAATTTTTCTACCCAAGTCCTTATCATCTGTAGTTATCATCCATCCTAAAATTGTCCCCGTCTGAAAGAAAGTGGCATTTTGTTGTTATTTTAATTCACAGTTGTCTGTTTATTCAGAAGGCTTAGTAATTTTTTTAAATTTTTTTTTTTCGTAAGAGAGAGGGACAGTGAGAGAGAGAAAGAGAGAAACAACTTTATTTAGTTTTTCACATGGCCTTAGTTGCTCCAACACTCAGTTGTGTACGTGGTGCTGGGGTTTGAACCCGGGTCCTCGTGCTTGCCAGGCAAGCGCCGAAACCGCTGAGCCACCGCTCGAGCCCTTAGTAATTTTTTTTTAAAGAGAGAAAGACGGACAGTGAGAGAGAGAGAGAGAGCAAGAGAATCAATTTTATTTAGTTTTTCATATGGCTTTTGCTGCTCTGAGACTTCGTTGTGTAAGTGGTGCTAGGGTTTGAACTCACATACTCATGCATGCCAGGCAAGCACGGTATCCACCGAGCCACTGCTCCAGCTTCAGGCTTAGTAATTCTTAATGCAGGGCAGTTTTGCCTCCAGGGGACATCTGCCAGTGCCTGGCGCATTGTTTCGTGGTTAACCAGGGAGAGGAGGTGGTGATGGGTGGCTGTAGAAATGGCGCTGTTCGTGTTACTGGTCCCCACTGTCCGTAGCTTAAAAATCCTGGTTTATCAGCTATTTGTGGTTCCTGTGTGGATTACATGTTGGTTGTGTTTTTTGTTGGAAATTCTGCATATTTTAGAGCTCTTCATCCTTTATTTATTGTGTATTGTTTATTTGCCCATGTGATGTTTATATGTAATTGCCTTTGATGTGCTAGAGAATTTAAAAATTTTAAGTGGATACATCTACTTGTTTTCCTCCTTTTTTGGTATATCATGCTAAGATTATTGCTTTATTCTAATTATAAGAGCAGTGCATGGTTGAGTTAGTTAGTTTTCCACTGCTGTGACAAAATACCTGATAAAATCAATTTTAAAAGGAGGAAAGGTTTATTTTGGCTCCTGGTTGTGGAGTTTTCAGTCCCTGGTTGATTAGCTCAGTTGTTTTGGGCTGGTGGTGAGGCAGCATGTCATGGCGTAAGTGGTTGGCAGAGGAAATCTGTTCACCTCACGACAATTGAGAACAGAAGAATAAAAGAGGAGAGGGCTGGGGTCCCACTATCCCCTTCAAAGGGTCCTCAGTGACCTAACTTCCTTCCACTAAACCCCACCTCCTAAAGGTTCACCACCACCCTGTAGAGCCACCAGGCCTTTACACACGAACCTTTGAGGTACCTTTAGAAAGAAAATCACAACAACGGTGGAACAGATCCTTTGGAAGATGCAAAGTATAACAAACCACACATATTTCTTCCTAGATTTCTTTCCTTCCCCTCTGCCTTATTGAGGCATAACCAACAAACAAAATTTGTATATATTAAAGGTATACAACATGATGTTTGATATTTATATATACATATATATAGTAAAATTATTAATTCAACTGACTCATTAGCATATCCTTCGCTTCTTATCATCGCCTCACATAATCACCTGTTCTATTTTGCTGGTGAGAACACTGGAGATCTGCGTTCTTAGGAGATTTCCATACAAGGCAGTATTATTAGCATGATCACTGTACTGTACTATTAGACCCCTGGAACTTCACTGAAACTGTGTAACCCTGGACCAGCACGTCCCCAGGTCCTTCTCTGCCCTAGCCTCTGGCAGCACTATTCCACCCTCTGCTTCTGAGTGTACGTTTTAAGTTTCCATATGAGTGAAATGCTGCAGTAGTTGTCTTTCTGTGCCTGGTTAACTTTGCTTAGCGTAATGTTTGTGTGTGTGTGTGTGTGTGTGTGTGTGTGTACACGCACTTGTGCATATGATACTGCACCTTCTTTATGCATTGATCCATCAATACATCTTGGCTTCCATATGGTGGCTGCTGGGAACGGTGCTGCAATAAGCAAGGAGTGCAGCAGTCTCCTTAAGCTAATCTTATTTCCTTTGGGTGTCTAACTGGACAAGGATTGCTGGATTTTATGGTAGTTTTATTTCTAATTTTTGGAGGAAAATTCATACTTTTTTTCCCATAATGATTTGACCCAATTTAACTTCCCACCAACACTGTGCAAGGGTTCCTTTTCCTCCATATTCTCATCAACATTTGTTATGTTCTATTTTTGATAATTCTATCAGAGGCGAGGTGATATTTCATTGTGGTTTCACTGAACAGTTTTTCATATGCCTCTTGACCATTTGTAGGTTTTCTTTGGAAAAATGTATATTTTCACTCCACTTTTTATTCATGTTGTTATTTTGCTATTGAGTTATAGGGGTTCCATGCGTGCGCGTGCACACACGCATACACATGCATACACACATATATTTTACATTAGCCCCTTATCAGATGTATGGTTTGCAAACAATTTTTCCTGTTCTGTAGTTTCTTTCTTCACTCCTTTAACAATTTCCTTGGCCATGAAGAAGCTTTTTAGTTTGATACAATTCCATGTCTTTTTGCTTTTGTTGCTTGTGCATTATATAAAAAAAATTTTTTTTCCCAAAACAAATGCCAGGAAAATTTTATCCTATATTTTCTTCTAGTAATTTCACATTTCTAGGTCTTATGTTTAAATCCTTAACTAATTTTGAGTTGGTATTTTTGTGTTGTTCTAATTTTATTGTTCTGTATGTGGTTTCCAGCTTTTTCAACACTATTAAAGTAGACTATACTTTTCTTATTGTGGTTTTTTTTTTCCCCCTGTGGTACCGGAGATTGAATCCAGGGTAATTTACCATTGAGCTACACCTCTAGGATCTGCCTCCCTACACTTTTTAAAAATTTTGAAACATGGTCTCGTTAAGTTGCCCAGGCTGGCCTCAAATTTGTGATCCTCCTGCCTCAGCTTCCTAATTAGTTCAGATTACATATACCCCACTATATGTCTCTATGCCAGTACCATACAAAAATACACCATGATGCCTCCAATTTTTGTTCTTTTTGTTCAAAATTTCTTGGGCTATTTTGGATTATTTTTAGTTCCATGCAAATTTTATGATTGTATTTTTTATTTCCATGAAAAATACCATTGGAATTTTGGTAAGGATCACATTGAATCTATAATTTTTTTGAGTAGTAAGAACATTCTGGCAATATTCTTCTAATCCATGGACATTTTATTTATTTGTCTGTTCCACTACGTTTGGACTTTGTTCTTCTTTTGCTAATTCCTTGAGGAGTAACATTAGGTTGTTTACTTGAGATCTTTCTTTGTGATGTAGTCACGCATTGCTATAAATTTCCCTCTTAGGACTGTTTTTGCTGCGTTCCGTAAGTTTTAGAATGTTCAATTTCTATTCTTGTTTGTTTCAAAATATTTTTCAATTTCTTCTTTGGTCTCTTCTGTGACTCATTGTTTATTTAGTATCATGTTGTTTAATTTCAACACTGTGGTGAATTTTTCTGAGATTATTCCTGTTAGTTATTTCTAGTTTTATGCTATTGTGATCAGAAAAGATACAATATGATTTCAGTGTTCTTAAGTTCAGGAAGATTTATTTGTAGCTTACCATGCAATCTATCCTGGAGGATGTTCTATGTGTACCTGAAAATAAAGAGGATTTTACAGGTATTGGATGGAATATTCTATGTAAATTTGTAAGGTACATTTGGTCTGTGATATAGTTCAAATCCAGTGCTTTTTTTTTTTTTTAAGAGAGAGGGACAGTGAGAGAGAGAAAGAGAGAAACAACTTTATTAGTTTTTCACATGGCCCTCGTTGCTCCAACACTTAGTTGTGTACGTGGTGCTGGGGTTTGAACCCGGGTTCTCGTGCTTGCCAGGCAAGTGCTGAAACCACTGAGCCACCGCTCCAGCCCCAAATCCAGTGCTTTTATATTTATTTTCTGTCTAGATGATTTATCTTTTATAAATATCCTACTATTGTTGTATTATGATTTACTGTTATGTATTACTATTTCTTTATTCAGTTCTGGTAATATTTACTTTACATATGAGGTACATTATGTTGGGTACATATATGTTTATAATTGTTACATCCTCTTGATGAATTGACCTCTTTATTGTTATATAATAAACTTCTTTTTTTTTCTTTTCAGGGCTGAGGACTGAACTCAGGGCCTTGCGTATGCTAGGCAAGCGCTCTGCCACTGAGCTAAATCCCCAACCCCTATAATAAACTTCTTTGTAAGAGTTTTTGACTTAAAGTTTATCTCATGTAAATATAGTCATCCCTATTCACCTTAGATTACTCTTTACATGGAATAACTTTTGCTGTCTTTTTAATCAGCATTGTACTTAAAGCTAAGGTGAATCTCTTGTAGGCTATAAACAAATCATTATATCCTTTTTTATTTTATTCAGAAATTTATGTGTTGAACAATCAAACAAGCTTCTAAGGAAATAATATAATATATATAAATTATGAAAATTAGATTTACCCCCAAGAGTCCCCCCAATCACACCCTTATCCCTCCCCCCTCCTTCCCAATACATCTCTACAAATGCCTTAGGTTGTGTGACATTACACCTTATCCAGATTTAAAACGTGATAATAGACCTCCCTTCTCAATGGCCAGGTGTATCCTGTTTTTAAAATTAATTCAACCAGTCTATAGTTTTGATTGGGAAATTCAGTTTATATTTAAAGTAGTTATTGATAGGTAAGGTTTTGCTTTTGCTGTGTCATTAACTGTTTCCTGCTGTTTTATAGTTCCTTTGCTTGCTTTCTCTCTGTCTTTGTGATTTTTAATTGTTTTTGGCAGTTATGTGCATTTAAAGATGTAGGTACTTCTAGCCTTTATAGGCTGGCCTTATTAAGGAAAACCCTTCAGTCAACTCTCCAGAGATTTTGGGCAGCAGGGGATGGGGCCGTCTGTGGGAGTCCTCAGGTGATGTGACTCGGTGCCTTAGCCAGGGTGTGCCTGTTGCCTGGGTCCACTGGGCATGCTTCCCTGAAGACAGGCAGGAGCTTGGGTTATGTAAATGGGCCTGGTGCCTGGATCTGGGTCTTCAGGGACTGGTCTGGTCCTTCAGCAGGTCTGGAGCTTGAGTCTACAGGGTCAAGGGTGGTTCTGGGAAGGGCTTGGCAATTGGGTTCACAGAGACGGTCCTGGCCCTGAGCTTAAGGGAGCTGGCTTGGCCTCATGTTGCCTGCGGCAGGCCTGGAGCCTGGAGCCTAGGACCCCGGGGTGAGTCTGGACTGTGCACCTGAAGAGGCAGTACACCCCTGGGGCGTGCCTGGCACCTCAGCTCGTAGCTCCAAGTGCAGTTTCTACGAGCCATCCTCCTTTCGCTCAGAAAGTCTTCATTATTCCCAGTGCATATAAATATTCTTCTATAATTTATTCTAATATTTTGATAATCTTGTTTAGTTCTTCAGTCTACCTGGAATTCACTCTATGTAAGTGTGACAAAACTTTTAAGGATCTCTAATTAAACACCTCTCCCTTTTGAATTAAGTAAGACTGGATGCTATGGAAAGATAAGCCAGGTTAATAACATGGGACCCTCTGAGGATACCTTCAAGGGGCAAGGGGAGAACCAAAGAACCAATCTGAACTCTCTAACAGTGCTGTGAAAGCCCTCTATCATCTCTTTCCCAACCTTCCTTCTACTCCGCCCTACCTTAGCCTTCTCTCAGAAAGCCTTCCTGAGGCCTCAGCGTGCAAGGAGGCCCTCTGCCTTTAATCTCTCAGAGAAATCCAGTAAGACATGCCTCCTGTTCTCCCTAGTAGTTTGCTTTATTATTATTAATTCTAAGTTAGCTTTCCCTGCTAACCAGAAGCCAGCTTCTCAGGGGGCAGTTTCTGTGTGCTCCATTTCAGTCTTCTGTACACAATAAGTGTTCAAAAGCATTTCTTGAAAGCAAATGGGAACGTATTGCCATTCTCAGAGTTTGGGGCGGGTGCCTGAGAAAATGGCAAAATGGCTCTGTGTGTGTGTGTGTGTGTGTGTGTGTGTGTGTTTGTAGGGAAATCACTCTGGGGACCCAGGATCCCCTTTGAGAGACAGGAGAAAGGGCAAGGGGGCAGTGAAGGAGCTCTCGTCCGTTTTGTCTGTGACGCTTGATATGACTTTGGGAAGCTCTTCTCTATTGCAGAAGGAGAAAGACCTTTAAGATGGAAATTACCAGCTCCACGGAAGCAGCAGCTGTCTCTTCTTGTTGCACATGCTTCCCCAGTCTCCCTCAGAGCAGCTGACCCTCACTGATCATACAGGGTGGATGTGAATGGATACGCATGCACCTTGTACCTCCATGTCTGGTCTCATGCCCCTAACAGGAATTACTAATCAGTCAGGACCTTGCCCCCCACCCCCAAGTCATGTGTGCCCTTTTCTTAGTGTGATTGTTGCAGACACTGGCAGTCATCGGTGTTGGTGTCAGAGAGGAAACCTGTTGGCCAGTTCCCCTGGGGGATCCCTGCTGCAGCTTGTTTTGTGAGCTCTTGCAGTGGAGTCTCAGCTCACCTGCCCAGAGGACAGAGGTGTGGGTTGGGCACACACTCTCCTGCGCTCCCCTGCAGGTGGACGCAGCTCTCCCCACCAGGATCCTGCTTTCCTTCATGGACTTGGATTTCTCATACAGTCAATTTGCTGTGAGGGGCCCCAGGCCTGGGCTTTTTGTGAGGAAATGGGAACAATTAATGTGCTTATCTGATGAAAAGTAATGCTGCTAATGGTTTATTAATTATCATAAGGCTTATCTTTCTGCTTCTTATTAATCAAAGATGTCCTGGAAGTCTGAAGCTTCACATGAAGGGAACTGACCTAGTGTAGCCTTTCGTGTGTGGGGGTGTGGGCTGGAGCCAGGTGTCCATAGTCTCCCCTGGACCTGCTCCAGTCTGCTCGGTCCTGAGGGGTAAACCTCCTTGGATTGTGGGCAAGGGACTGAGAAGGGTAAGGGAGGAAGGGTACTACCCACTGTGTGCTGGGCATCATGTAGGATGCTTTATATCCACAAGTATATTTCAGACCTACAAAAAAAAAAAGATTATTGGGGCTGGAGTGGTTGCTCAGTGGCTAGAGCACTTGCCTGGCATGTACGAGGACCTGGGTTTGAACTCCAGAACCGTGTACACAAGTAAGTGTCAGAGCAATGAAAACAGATGAAAAAAATAATAAATAAAATTGATTCTTTTTCCCTCTCTCCCTCTCTTCCTCTAAAAAAAAAAAAGAGATAATTGTTTTACTTTTTTTACATGAGGAAATAGAGGCCAAGAGATATTAGCCAGGCACCAATAAGCTACAGGAAGAAATGCACCTGGGTTTGCAGCTGGGTATGTCTGCGTGGCAAGTGGATGCCTATCAACTGGGAAGGTGTAAATGAGGATGGAATGAGTGTAGGGCAGTACCTCTGAGCAGAACTGAGCTTAGGGCCCACTGGGTTGCCTGGGGCTGCAAGAGGAGAGTGTCACAGTTTTGTCTTGGGTCTTGAAACTTTTATTATCTTGTGAACTATCTGAGGTTCATATCCAGGAAACAGGTAGAGATCCCTGGGCTCAGGGCATACCTCCATGAGTGACCACTTTTCCCAGGGTTCAAGCTTGTCCCCAGAAGGTCGGTGTCTCTCTCAGTACTAGTGACTGCTTCAATGGTGGCAGGGACTTGTCAGGGTCTTAAAGATTGGACAGATGGAATGCCCACTTGCAGAGGGCATTCAAACAAGGGAAACAGCCTGAGAAATGAAAGAAGGGTCAGAAATGACTTCAGTTTATTGAGCAGGGTAGCAAAGCCACTGGAAGAGGGAGGGAGTCCTGGGGAGGCAGACATGACAGGGTGCATGGAGGGGTCCATGTGGAAATGGGCCTGGGAGCTAATGGCTTCTGTTCAACATGACCCTTTTCAGACCCCAGCGAAGCCACTGAGGTTGACTAGTTAGTGATCAAATGCTAACATGTGAGGAGGGATGTGTTTGTGCATGTGTATACATACATGAATGAATGTTCATGTGTGTGACTGTACTTGTAGGTGTGTTCAGATGTGAGATTCTATGCAAGCATGTGAAAAACCGTGTGGATGGGAATGTTTTATGTGTATATGTGAGAGTGTGCAAATATTTGTGTGTTTGCATGAATGTGCACCACAGTGAATGTGTTTGGGTGTGAAATAGGTGTATTTAAGTGAGATGGAGCTATGTGAATGTGTGTAAGAGTGTATGTGGCTGTGGTCATGTGTGTCTGTTGGTCTTCATTCTTGTGTGAAGGTGTGTCTGTGTGTATGCTGTGGGGCTTTACACAATCTGAGTTCTTGTCCAGTGTGGCAGAAGGAGCAGTGGGGTGGGAGACCTTTGCTGGAATCCTGGGGAGAAGACCCAAGAAACCTGCCCTTCTGCTACTTAGATGAGGTGTCACGCTAGACCTGGAGTGGGGACAAGGACACTCAGAAGCCTGTACTCTGCTTGTGAAGTGGGATCTCTTGCACTTTTGGTCTTTTTGGTGACTGGAAGATTCCTGGGAGACCCCAGGGAAGGACCAGCAACCAACCTGGGAGCTCAGATGATGATCTTTGGGCTGAGACCCATCCAACCCCACCAGAGGATCTCTCTGGCCCTGATGGTTCTGAGGCTGCGCTCCTGCCTGCCTGCTCAGTGTGATCTGAGTAACTGTGTGGCCCTTGTGGCAGAGGGGAGCACATGAGATTGATAGGCCCCTGGTGCCAGGGCTCTGGGCAGGAAGGGCAGCCATGGAGCTGTATGTTGGTTGGGGCTTCCACAGCCCACGTCACCCCACCAGGGCTGGGTAAAGGTCCTTGGTCCCTGAGGTCACCTCTGTCAGCAAATCTCTATCCCACCTGGAGGATAACTAGGTCAAAGACACACATGGCATTCTGTAATGCCTAGCTCCCCTTTTGCCCAGCAGAGAACTTGAAAGCTTCAAGACCGGTCACTTTGTTGAGAACAGAAGGTGGGATGGAAGAGGCACTGGGAACAGTAAAATCCCACGGAGGTCTTGGTTGTCCCCTAGCCCCTCCACAAGAGGGCACTCTGGGTGTTGTCTCTTTGCTATTGCATCTGTCTTCCCCACTGTGTATGGGCTGGTCCCAAAAGTTCCTGCATCCTGTTAGCCACACTGGCTCAGGATCTGTGGCTGCTGGCGTGAGGATGTCTCGTGAGGAGCAGTCCCAGCCTGTCTCAGGCCCTATGCCAGATCAGGTGCCCCCTCCCTGAGACATCCTGTTGGGTAGGGTTCCACATACTACTCTGCTCCGGGTGGGGATGGGAAAGGCTGCAGCCTGCCTGCATCCGGGTGGGCCTGGCTGTCTTCAAGCAGTTGGACTCCAGCTGCAAACTCCCAAACACATATTTGGGAGGTCAGCCTGGCCTGCGGCTAGGGCATTCCATTATTCCAGTGACATATCTTTGAACAGGCTGCAATTCCTGCACCCCCAGCCCAGGCTCCAGTCTCAGCCACAGATCCAGGTCTGTCTCACTTCCCCAGATGGCTTCCTTATTCTTCTTGCAGGAGTACTCAGCCCTAGGCTGGTTCCTGAGTAGGAACAGGAGGTACTGATACGGGGAGACTGTGCCTGGAGTCCCTCCTTCCACTCTGGTCATTTGGCCTACGCAGTACCCTTGGCTCTTTTCAAATGCCAGTTCCATTGAGGAGCAACGCGTGAGAATCTTCACACCTGAGCATGGAAGACTTTCTCTTTTCATCTTCAACAATGGGCTCCCAAGGAAGATGAGGGAGTCTGGAGAGGGAGAAACTGTTGTCCTGCTTTTTTGTTTTTCCTTTTCCATGATCTAGCTCTGTCCTTGTTTCTGATTGCAACAGCCCTGTCTACAAAAAGTCCTTTCCAGATGGTTTATTTTGAAATATTGACAACAGCACCCCAGACAAAGTTGCCAGGGAAAAAGAGCCTAGGTAAAGGAAGATAGGTCTGTTTTATAGTCCCAGCCTGGCTGCAGTAACAAGTCTATGATCTGCTTGAATTCCAGTTTCTCAAACTACCACATGGCAGTTCTGAAGCTCCTTCCTCTATCTCTTGGGGCCTGCCTACATACTGAGCATAGGGTGCTATTGCCAGTGGTTATGAACTCCGCTGCCTCCTGGGCTGGAGGAAGGGCACACTGCCTGATGTATGCGCCCGTAGACTGATGTGAGATTGAAGGTGATTTCCAGCCCCATGAACCCTGGCTGGACGGGCTGCTTCTGGCTACAGGGGATTTGCAGAGCTGGGTTCACCTGGGAAGTCTCCATGGGCTCCACTGGTAGATGCTTCCCACCTAGGGAATCAAATCCTTTCCCCAAACTCACCCTCCGTGGTAGAATAGAAGAGTCTGGAAATGATTCACTATAGTGGGGAATGGTCCTTTTTTCTTTCGAATAAAGGGAATTCATCTGTTACACACTGGCAACCAACTAGGTATTTCATCCTCATAACTAAACAGGTATTTGTGTTTTCAGTTCACAGGTGAGGAAATGGAAGTGAAGAGAAGTTAAATAACTTGTCTGGCATCAAGCAAAACAGAATTGGCTGGAATAGGCAGGTCTGTCTTCATCTCTGATTGCCGCTTCAGTATTGACTTGAATACAATTGGGTATTCAGACAGAGAATTTCTCTCTTCTCCTATGGTGTCTCTGCCTTCCCCAGCAGGGCTTTATGAGAATCCACTGAGGTGTGTCCTCTTCCTCTGCACACTCTATCAGTTGTTCCTGAGATCCTCTGGTCTGGAAGAAAGAGGTTGGTCACTTTCTTCCCATGATAGAGTTAAGAGTACAGGCTATCACTCTTGCCCTGATGGGTTGAATTTTCAAGAAAAAAAAATCTGTAGAAGACAAAACTTAATCTAGGGAAAATATACTTTATTGGTGGAATTTCAGGCAGTCAAGAAGGGATAAGAGATTCTGAGAGTCTCAGACAACACCAATGCAATTCACCATTATGGAAAGCAGGTCTTCCGCTGAGAGGGGGTTGGCCTGATGTGGCTGCGTTCCAGGTGACTGTGTCTTCCCTGTCTAGACTTCTCCTCCACACGCAAGGCATCCTCTTAACAAATAAAAAAGGATATGGAAAAAGTGATCGTTTATATGGAAAGCTAGGCTTCTGATGAGGCCTAGGAGACGTTGGGCAGTACCTGTCTTCTCTCTGGGTTTTAGTATGTTCATGTCTAAAATGTGTGGCTCTCATCTTGGCCAAGTACGATAATCCAACCCAATTGGCTAGGTAGAGCAGAGAATTGCATTGATCTAAGTGAGTGAGAAGCCAGGGTGACTCTGCCTTCACAAAGGACGGACCCTCCCGCCAGCATCAGAGCTCAGTCTGTTTCCTTCTCACTCCTTGATTTTCTTAGAGGCTCTAACAGCATAGAGAAACACTCCCTGTCACTCCAGCAGGTCTTGAGAGTACCTCTAATTGGCCCTACTTTGATCATCTATCTCTGAACCAATCACTGTGTCTGGGGATTAGAATGTACTGATTGGCCAGACCTATGTCATGTGACCCTGTTGGCGGGAAGTAGGAAGTATAACACCTTGCTCCATCCAAACCTAGCCTTAGTTGGAGAGAGGGCCATTAGAAGAAAAGGGGAGGGCAAAGGCTGGCTAAGCTCCCACCATGCCACCTACCACTGCTAGGTTAGTGATTTTTAATCTCTGCTCTGGGGAACCTAGACCTCTGAGGAGGAAATTCAGGGATGTTTATCAATAGTGAAGTTTCTCTTCCAAAATCATTAAGGATTTCTTTGATCTAAGGAACTTGTTTATCATCTTTGGCTGCCTTACTATTGGGATTTCATGTAAGTTTTTGTTTTGATAAATCTTTTTGATTTTGCTGATAGAAAAAAAAAAGACAAAAATTCTAACAGATGATATCTAAGCCTTCCATTTAGAATGTTCTAGTGGATTAAATGTCAAAATGAATGATTTTCTTCAGTTAGGGGCACATGCTAAATAGGAAATCTTCAGTCCCTCTGTGTCCCCTTTTCCCAAATGATCCTGTGGCTTTATTAACATCTCTGTCAAGCTAGAGCCAAGTCTGCCCTCTCCCACCCCCAAGGACCTACCTATTTCATGCTTCGCAAATATTCTTGCGATGCAGAAGGAAACCACTTTTTTTTTAAGAGAGAAGGACAGAGAGAGAGAGAGAGAGAGAATCAATTTTTATTGAGTTTTTCCACATGGCTTTTGTTGCTCTGACACTTAGTCGTGTATGTGGGTGCTGGGATTTGAACCCATGTACTTGTCATGCCAGGCAAGTGCCATAACCACCAAGCCACTGCTCCAGCCCAAGAAAACCACTTTTAATGCGAAAGGAAACCACTTTTATTTCAACCATGTGCTGGTTCTTGCCTTCAACAGCTTGGTTACTAAGTTACTTAGAGATGGAGATACTTTGCAAATGCCATTTTGTGGTCTAAATAATATGAGACCAAAAGAAAGGAACTCTCAGGGGTGCATCGATCCTAACCTTTGGATGCCCAAGGTAAGTGGGCAAATGGAGGTCCTCAAATTATACAAGCTAACAAAGCAAATGTATTTCTTTCATCCTATCTTGGTGAATGTACCTTTGTAATGACCTAGAAGACTGAGTTTAAATTTAGAATTCTCAGGCTCCTCAGAACTCTGCTCTACTCTATGGGGACTTTCTTGCATGCAGACATGTGGACATCCCATTTGTTGTCTCAGTTCTGTAGACAGCTTTCACTGAACAGTCACCCGGGGCTGTCTCACAGGCCTATAAATACAAACACCATGGCTCATTTTGCCTTTGTAGGACAGAACCCAGGGAGGAGCCCATCTGGGTCTGGAAAGAGGATCAGGAATTTCAGTCTTAGATACCTAGGACATGTTCTAGAGTGCCATATGTGATGGTTCATATCCTGTTGGGCCTGTGACTCCTCACCTGGGAGCAGGGATGCACCCAAAGAAGGGCCAGAGCTGAGCCATCTAAAGAATGGGTTCAGGGCAGGAGTCCCGCTGGCTTGGCTTGCTTCTGATGGCAGTATTACCCACACGAGAAGGGATGGCCTTGGGGTTCTTGAAGGAAGGGCCCCTCAGAAGCAGAGCCTCTGAGATGAAGACTCAGGAACTGTGATGATGGTCAATTTGGGGGTTCACTACCTCCCCACTGATAGCCCACAGAACTTACTAGTCTTACAATTCAATGTTGCCAGTTACATTTAGGGCCTGGATCATGTATTTGCAGTTGTCCACAGTAGCTCTGTCTCAGCTAGTTGCAAACAATACCAGAACAACGGCATGATGGATTGGAAGGTTCGGCTGAATTGCCAAGATTTAAATGGAGATCAAATACCAAAGTCGGTGGTGAGGCAGGCCAGGATGTGTGTTTTCAAAGGGTATCCTAGAAGACTTGCTTCAGTGTCTCTAAAAATGCCTCCTCCTGGAGAGTTGCAGTAGAAAATATTTTTTTTTTTAAGAGAGAGAGAGAGAGAGAGAGAGAATCAATTTTATTTAGTTTTTCATCTGGTTTTCATTGCTCCAATATGTAGTTGTCTACGTGGTGCTGGGGAGCAAACTCGGGTCCTCTCATATGCCAGGCAAGTGCCTTAATTGCTGAGCCACCACTCCAGCCCAAGGAAGATTTTGATTGGGATGATTTTGGAGAAAGATGCTGGAGTGGGAGGTTGGGTGTGTCTGTCCTCATCTCAGGATGATGGGAAATGCTCCAAGGCTCACTCTGAGAGCCCAGAGGATCCTAGGGGCAGTGGTAGCAAGTGGGCCATTGTGTTCTGCACTTTCAAGGTTTGTGAGCGACTTCTGTGGAACCTGCCGGGAGCCTGTGGGACTGCTGGCGAAGAGGTCTGTGTGGAAGGGGTCTTTGAAGCCAGTTCCACTAAATGTGGAATGCAGGCCTCAAAGCCTTGTTGGCCTTGGAGGATTTTCTTTCTCTTTCCAAACCACTCCTTCCTCTTCTCTGCCTGATGTCGGGTGTAATTCCCTTAATAAGGCTTGCCATTGTCCCCAGGATCCACCCTACCCTTACTCCTCGACATTAGGCTTTGTAGCTGGATACATGACTAAACAGCTGGAAACTATATTTCTTGGCTTCCTTTGCAGCTAGGGTCTGACTAGGATTTCATCAATGGACTCTCAGCAGAAGAGATATATGAGGGATGTGCTGGTAATTGTTTGACAGAGGCAGAAGAAAGCCCTGATTGTAGTGTTTGCCAATTTCCATGATTTACATACTCTCACCAAGGCTGATTTTTAACTTCCAGACATGAGTTGGGAAGAAGGAGGCACAGTCATCTCTTGGAGCCAGCGGGATCCAGAAGCTTCTGGCTCATGCCCTTAAAGGGCCCAGGCTTGCTGTCTTTCTCCTCATCCTCCATGCAGACATGGCAAAGAGCCATATTGTGCCAAGCAGATGAGAGCAACCCTCCAAGGATGGCAGACCAGGCAGAGAGGGAACACAGGACCACTGTTGCTTTGGGAGCAGAGACAATTCTGGTTCACATATTTACATAAGGGCAAAATGAATGTCTCTCTTGTTTAAATCTTCTTGATTCTGGTGTTTCCAACACACACGCGCGCGCACACACACACACACACACACACAGAGCTGAATCTGTGAAATTTAATTGAGCCACCCGCCCATAAAAACAGAAAGGTTGACTTTCAGCAGCTTGTGCTTCCTGCCTGGCAACACACACTTCTCCTGAGGGCAGCAGAGGACACCAGGTTAAGGGACAAGCATGATGCAGGGAGAAAACATGGGCTTTCGGTCTCCATGAATCATTTTGAACCACCAGGCTATGTTTTCCTAGAGAGCCTCTGATGTCCCCAAAGTGCAGTTGGTCACACGCTAGCTGGCAGAGATCAGGGATGGATCACAGTTTGGTCTGATTTTGCTTCATGGAGAGAAGGTACTTGATCTTTTCTTTGTGCAAACAGGGTTCAGCTTCTGTCTCTTTTCCCCTTTCTGCCTCTTCTCTGCCTTGATATAACTGCTTTTCTTCAGAGCGTGCTATCCCACAACCTTCTTGATCACTCCGTAACCCTGGAGGCTGGATGACAGAGGAGAAGACCAAAGTCCAGATAACCCATCTTGATCTTGCAATATCTTGGGCGATGGTCTAACTTCCTCCACGACTGTGGGCTCTGCAAAGGCAAAGATCTTATCTGATGTGTTTGCTGTCATAGCCTTTGTGCCCAATTCAATGCCTGTTTTGGGACTGGCACTCAATGAATGCCTATTGGTTTCCTCAATTAAAAAAACAAAACAGAAACAAACTCATTGCAGAGACGAGTTTGCAGAGCTCAAGCTGGAATTGTACACTCTCAAACGCAAGAACCGGCAGCACATTGGAGGTGGTAAGGGATTCAAAACAACGTTTAACAAGACCCAGGAGCCACCTCCATTACTGCGGGAGTCCTCATATGTCCTTGAGGCCCCCAGAACAGACTTCTCTTGACTCCCTGTGCACAGCATTGCTTTATGGGTGTGCTCAATGGCCAAGTAGGGCCTCTTAGTCACAGGCACTTAGTCATGGGCATCAGTGGATTCTCCATAGTTCTTTGATGCCAGATTGTCAGGTGTCCACCTCATCACCCGGAGCCTTTTATCCCTCTGCTCATGCAACCTACCCAATTCTGAAAGGAACCAGAATTCTCTTTTTGGAATTGAGCTTTTCCTTAAGCAGGTAATAGGTTAGATCAGTCGTTATCTACTGAGGCTGATTTTGTCCCCTCTCCCCAGGGGATATTTGCCAACCTTTGGACATATTTTTGATTGTCACCCTTGAGGAACAGGTGCTGCTGGCATCTAGCGGGTAGAGACCTGGAATGCAGTGTGCAGGATAGCCACCTGTGACGAAGACGCATCATCCCAAACCTCTGCAGTGGTGGGGAGTTAGAGTCCCAGCAGAGAAAGGGATAGAAGCAGGCCCTTCTGTGGTCAGCCTCTTTCCCTCCTTGGGGTTTCTACAAAGCTCAGATCACAAAACAGGCCTCTGTGTGGGGCAGTCCTGGAGATTGTCACCCTTGATGGGCTGTGGCAGACTTAGCTCCTGCTTTGGGAAGGGCGCTGTAAGTCATCCTGACTTAGTTGTAGTTGAGGCACATCCTGACTGCACAGCCATTTGAAAAACGAGCCAAGGGGCAAAAAACGAAACAAACAAACCAATAACAAAACCCTTACCACCTGCCTTTGGCCTAGTGATTTCTTTTCTATATACAAAGCCAAAATACACAACTGGAGAAATACATGCAACGTCTTCAGGGATATTTGTGGCAATGTTGTTTATAGGGACAGGAAGGCAGTAGGAAATAACACATTGTGGTACATTTATAGGATACTTGTGTGTTTAAGGTTGCATTCAGGCGCAAGGAACCCAAAGTGAGACCACAATAGCTTTAACAGTCTGGGGTTTATTATCACTAGTAACAAGAAGTCCAGAGTAGGCATTTCCAGGCTGATTCAGCAGCCCAAGAATGTCTTTGAGAACCTAGGCTCCATCTGTCATATACCCTCTTCCTTGAGCTCTTAAGGTCATACCTGCTCCTCCAGGCATGACTCTAGCATTCTAGAGCAGAAGAAAGAAGAAAGGGTGACAATGTGTGAATGTGTCTGTTGCTTCTTATAACCTTCTCCAGACGACTCATCTAGTGACTTCCGCCTTTGTCTATTGGCCCAAACGCTATCACATGGCCATCCCTACCTGCAAAGGAGTCTGGGAAGGTAAGAATTTGTGGCTTTTTAGGTTCTTTAATCAGGAAGTTAAGGGAGTAAGAGGTCATAAAACTGAGTGACTGCCAATCAGCTGTGTCAGCTACAAGAAATCAGCCTTTGGAAATTGGCAGCATGAAAAATGCTAGGTAGGCCTGGAGCAGTGGCTCGGCAGTTACGGCGCTTGCCTGGCATGCACGAGGACGTGGATTCAAACACCAGCACCATGTACACAGCAAAGTGCTAGAGCAATGAAAGTCACCTGAAAAACGAAATAAAATTGATTTTTTCTTTCTCTCTCTCTCTCTCTCTCTCACAGAAAAAAAAAGCCAGGCAATGTAAAGTTGAGTAAAAAAGATACAAAAGAAGTGTGGCCATACTATTATTCTATTTTTAAAAACAAACGATACCTTCACATTTGTCATAGAAGAAATATGGGGTAATATATATATAAAATATTAGAGTACTTGTGAGGAGTGATTATGAGATGGTTAAATCTAATCCATCTATCTATATTTAATGAGACTTTAAAACAAAAGAGATTTTATTTTTCAAATTCCCAACTGGTAAACCTCTTCCCAGACTCATGGATGGCTGGTGCTCTGGGCACCCTCATTCCCCAGAGATGGGGCTGGGCTTGGGTGTGGTAGTGAGATCTCCCCCAACCTCCTTGCTACCTCTTTCCCTAGGCTGCTATGGGGAACCCTCCCCTAGAATGTGCCCCCTTACCTGTGTGAGCAGAATTGATGGGCTGCCCCAGAGAGATCTACAGGGAGCTGTCAGCACCTTGCTAAGAGGGAGCAGGACTCTGTGAGAGACAGAGGCTGTTGACCCCATGGAGAGGGAGTGATTCCAAGGGCCAGTCTCCAAGGAAGAAGTGGAGAAAACAGACAGGAAACAGGTTGACCTTCCAGCCATGCCTGAGGTTACCTGGACATGAGTGAATGGAGGGGACAGGGGAGTTGGGTGGGCATTGCTGCCGCAGTTGGAGAAGGTCTTCCACCTCACTTCTCTGAGCCCCCTTCCGAAGGGAGAGGGAATAATAATGACACAGTAGGTCCCATTCACTGAGAACATCAGCATGCTGTATGAAGCTCTTGTGCTCATTGGATGTTCCATGACCCTCCAAGGAGGGTGCTCTAAATCCATGTCACAGAGAGAGACTTCATGAGCACCGGTGTTTTCTGGGGTAAGCTGCCTGGGTTCAGCTTTTCATTCATTAGCACCATGGCTTGGAAAGTGCTCTGTACCTCAGTTTCCTCTCTGTGAAATGGAGATAATAGAGAGTACATTATTGGGCTGTTGTGAGGAATAGGTAATAAGGTAAAGAGCTCAACACAGGGTCTGGCTGGAAGTAAGCTCTCAATAAATTGTCAGATTCTATTAATGTTAGATTTTTTTGCAGATCAATAGAAGTAAAGCCTTTGAAATGAAGTATCTGGAATGTGTACAGTAAGTGCGTCTACAACCAAATGCAGAGAGCCTGCTTCAGCCTCTCTGGGGTTGGATAGATGAGGAGACTAAGTAAGGCCCAGAGAATGAGAAGGGAATTTCTAAAGGTCAAACAGTTGAGTGGGCAAATCTAAGTTCTAAACACAAGTTTCCCACCTTCTAGAAAAGACCCAGGATACTCACATCAAAGTCCCTGTAAAACTTACAACAGGTAAAAGGGGAAATTGACAGAGCACCTGGGGACACTACCCTGGGATGGAAAATGGGCCTCAGAAAAGGCCAAAAAGTCATCTACCACCACATGGAACCCCCATTTCTGTCCCAGGAAAGGTCCTCATGAGGCCTCCCCTCTGCACCCTCTTAGCTTTGGGGGCCAATTCCCTGGGGCCAGGAGGGTGTCTTTGAGCCATCTTACGCCTGGTCTCTCAGTCCCCAAGCAGTCACTAAATTTTCTTACCGACATGCTGCTCTCTGGAGCTCAGCTCAGACCCATGTTGGCTTAGATGACAGATAGATGACAGATAGTTCCAGAGCCTCACCACCTGCTCTTTCTCAGTGGCCTGCCCAGGAAACTAGATGGAAAGTGAAATCCAGCTGCCATTGACATCAATGACCAATCTGATGTCACAGCCCCGGGCTTATTTGCTGACAGGTTGACTTTGTAGGAGAGACAACTTTGGGGATGTCTAAGTCTGTTCTGGCCCCAACCTCTGTCCCCACTGAGGGATGATGGCTACAAGACCAACCTGCTCTTGGGGGACAGGAGCTACACAGCGTGTGGTTTCAGTCTGCTGCCCCAGGGTTGCTGTGTAGTCCTTGAGGTGGGTTAGGCCAGACCCAGGGTGCCTTGGGCTTGAATGCAAATAAATGTGGGATGAGACTGTTTTGAGTATTGCTTAACCAGAATGAAGAGTTCTAGGTTACCTAAGGCAGTTTGCGTTTGGCTGACACTGTATCAGTTCTGCGTGGTCCTTGGCCTTGGCTCATTCTAGTCCCCAGTGCTGATTGGCTTTGAATTCTTAGGATATTGGGGTAGGTGGGGATAGTGAGAGGTCCTGTGATGAGAAGGTGGTGCCTGCAGGTTGAGAACTCCTGAGATTCTTTCTGCTCGACATTCCAGTACTAAAATTGGTTCTGAGCTCTCAGTGTTCAACATGAGGCACTCACATAAGTGGGCAGAATTACCGGAAGCTGAGAGGTCAACACCACGGGCTCCCCTGCAGTGTCTGTGCCTGGAGACATTTGGTTGAAAGTTAATTAATTAGTATGTAATTAAAAACATTATTTTTCTATTAAAGCATAATCCAAGTTCTATCTTTTGTTGGAGATCTTGTCATCTTTTTTAAACGCCCTGAGTCATTACCCTTTCCCTAACCTCTTCAGATTACCTTAAAGAAAAGAAAACTTAGCTAATTCATATTGAATTTAACCCAAAGGAAAGAATTTACATGGCAGAATTTCAGGCTCTCATCACTTCCTTTCTGCAGACTAACCCAGGGGCACCTTAAGCTGAGGAGGTAGTTGGATGCCCCGTTGTGGTCCCTGGGTCCAGGGCTTTCCTGGGTGGGGGGAGTGCTGGGTGTTTACTGACCACTTGGGTTCTGAGGCTTACGCCCTCCGCTTCTTACCTTTTGAATGGAAAGTTTTTTTCCTAAGGGGACTTAGGGCCTAGTCAGTACTATCTTTAGGGGACCTCAGGAGCCCCTTCACTCTGGTTGTTCTAGTCATCAGCAAAAGTTCAGGAGAGTGTCTGGGTCTGCCTCAAGCTGGGGCACCTCTCTGATATAGCTGCTGACTGCCCTGTGTCCTTCACAGAGGACAGGCCTCTCTTGGAAGGCAGGAGGAGATGGGGCATGAGATTCCTGTGGGGAGCTTAGAGGGCCCTTCTTCCCTGAGTAGAGGGCTGGATGGCAAGGAGGACTGGGTTGCTTGCCCCCAATCTGAGGTCTCCTCTGAGAGTTTGGAACCTGAGGATGCTTCTTGTAGAAGGAAAGCCTGGGGTCTTCGCAGGGACAAAGGGTTTAAAATATAGGCTCCAGAGCCCAGCAATAGGGTAGACATCCCATCCTTGCTACAAGTGTGATAGTGAGCTGTTATTAACCTCTCTGGGCCTTAGGTGCCTTAGGTTCAGAGGATAAAATAGTGCCAGCCTCACTGAGGATTCATCGAGATAATTCGTCTGGAACACGTCATGGTGAGAACCCCATATATATTGGATCACTAGCTTAATCACTTTGTGCTGTGTGAAGAGAATGGGACCATACTCCTACACAGTCCCCATTGTCCTGGTGTGGATGAATCCTGCAAGAGCTGTGCCTGAGGTGGCCCTGAGTGGGATGTGGACAGTGACCCCATGAGGATGAGTGTCATGACTTCCTGTTTTCCAGAAGAGGTCCTTTGAATCTATTGGGAGCCAAAAGGCATGCTGGATTGTTGACTGACACACCTCTACCCTCCACAAGGCAGGGTACCCAAGGCACGCTGCAAACATCAGAGGTGTTAGGTAGGGCTCGGACAGTGGGCACTGTTGGTGCTGTGTGTCCTGTCCCCCGGGGCCATGGCAGGAGCACATAGGTCAGAGGTGGGCTGAGTTGGGCTCCTTCCTCTGCCAGTGCTTTCTTCTTCAAACTGGCTTCGTTTCTCAGTGCTGGGAGGAGCTGCGGACTGTCCAGTTCCTGGACACACAGAAGAGAAGGTCTTTTCTGCTTCTGGTTATGGCTAGGTTTAGATGTGGTGCCTGGATAACTGCAGCCATTGTGCAAGGCAACCCGAGGACAAGGAAACAGAGAACAGGTGAGCAGAGAGGGAAGCCTCTGGTCCTGAGGTCCTGCGTCCCCATTTCCCTGGGTTCACTCAGGCCCTTCTTGCCACCTGGATACCATCTCCAGGCCTCAGCTTGTTTAGAGCCCTCATCGTTGAAGGCTCCATCCCGGAGCTTTCTCTTCTGGTTGTCTTCCCTGATCTCCTGGCAGAGAGGTGCTCTGAGCCCCCAGAGCAGTGCAGATGCTCCACACGGATATTCCCAGGATGTGCTTATCTGTCCAGATCTGACACCTTCCTGGACATCTGGAGGCCTCCTGGAGGGCAGGCGCTATCTCACCTATCATCTGTCCCTGGCATAGGAGAGGGGAGTGAGAGAGTGGGTGAGCAGGCAGGGCTTGGAGTTGAGCGGATGCTGTTTGCCAGCCTGGGAGAGCACACACTGTGGGTGCTGGCCACTGTGTCTCCTTGGGCCACGGCGAGGGCCTGGACGCTCAGGAAACTGTCAGACTAGGGATGGCCCCTTTCTCCTCCCGTACCCAAGCCACTCTTCTGCCTCAGACTCTGCCCATGGGCCTTGGGCAGAGGCACTGAGGTGTGTCCCCATCTCCTCCGCGGTCCTAGCCATAGCTGATGGGAGTTGACAGCCAGCCTAAAAACACACAGCAGCCCGACGCCCCACTAATCTCCGCTCCATCTGTGGGCGCACATTTCCAGCAGAGGTGGAGGAGATGATAAAAGGAGCAGTGTTTCTGTGTGCAGCTCTTCTAGTGAAGCGTGTTTGCGTGCTGATTCACATCAGCACATTTTTAACATCCATAAACTCATGTGGCAAGGATGGGAGCAGCCTTGTGCCAAGGCTCCTGGCTTTGCCAATGCTCTGGACCTAGGAGAGGGCTGTTGGTGAGCAGGCAAGCGGTTGGCTCACTGGCTGGATTCCTCCGGCGTGCTGCGGGCCAAATGCCATGTCCACACCGCACAGCCCTCCAGGATTTCCTGAAGCCTCTGGATGGGCTCCTCAGAATTGCCACACCTCGACAAAGCCCTAGCCAAGCAGTCAGTCTTGGAGTTTGGTGTCAGAAGACTTGTTTTCCTGGGGTGAAGTTGTTCATCGCTCAGAGCTGGACTAACAGTTTTTAACTGCTTAGATGATGGGCTGACAGTCGATGATGGTGGGTTTCCAAGGTGCTGGCCCGTGGGATATCCCAAGCATGATTATGGGATGAAGGAATGATCCAGAAGGCAGCATTTAATCTGTCCATTTCCCCATGATATTCCCAGAAATGTCCAAGGGACAGATGTTGCTACTAAAGTGTGATGGCTTAGAGATGATGTCTTCCCCAAAAATCTCAAGTGCAAGACAATACAGGAAGTTCAGAGAGGAAATGATTGGGCCATGACAGCTTTAACCTAATCAGTGCACTGATCCACTGAATGAATTAACTGGGTGCAGATAGGGTGTGGCTGGCAGAGGTGGGTCACTGGGAGTGTGCCTTTTATCCTTGTTAAGCAGGGGCTCTCTCTGCTTCCTGATTGCCGAGTCCCAAGAGGCTTTCTTCCACCTCCTCTTCTACCATGATGTTCTACCTCCCAGAGCCTGGGAGTCAGCCATCTGTGGACGGAGACCTCAGAAACCGTGAGCCCCCAGTAAACTTTTCCTCCTCTACATTGCTCTTGATGCATCTTTCGGTCACTGTGATTAGAAAAAGAAAAGTAAAACTGACTAAGACAGAAATAATGGTAAATCTCAGTTCCTGTTCACAAGGGTGTGGTTGGGAAAATAAAGGTCACAAGGAGCCAATTAGGAAAAGTAAAGGACAAAACAAATAGTGTCAATAGCTAGCAGAGTGGTGAGTGGTGCGTGATGAGAAGAGATATTGCCTCGAATTCAAGGAGTGGTTGTCATTCCTACTGAGGTTGTCAGGGAAGGCTGTGGAGGCAGGGCCATCTGAGGGCTGGGGCGCTTTCCAGCGTCAAGGTGGAGGTGTAAGGCTTGGTGAACGGGGATGGGCCACAGCAAGTTGAAGCCCTTGGCCCTGTATGGATATGGAATTTGAGAAGAGTGGTGATGATAAGGGAGGACAATTCCCAGCTTCCTTCTCTGAGTGCAGAGGTGTAGAATGCACCCACGAGTTAGCTCCAGACAAGCTCCAGCTGCTTGACTGGTTTGGTTCAGTTTGGACATCAGAAGCTTTCCTGTAACATCCAGGTAGGATCCACCTGGTCCAGACATCTTGCCTGTCAATGTCTGAAGGGAGAAGCTCTTTGAGTTGCGACTTTACAAAGACTACAGATGGGGTTGTTGGGAGTTACTGAACACGTCATAGTGTACTATGGGGATAATTCCCAGTAGTTCAAGGTGAACCCAGATCTTCCTCATTCAGGAACTGGTAGTTGGCGTCAACTAGCAAGTCCCCAAGAAGAGCTTATCTCTGGTGCGGGCAGGAGGCCTTGTCCTCCAAGTTTTGCTGACTATGTTTGGTCTGCCGGTGACAATTTGTGCTCAGATTGCAGCACATGAAGGTGTTAGGATGTTTCTGAGTTTTGTAGGTAATTCTCAGACCTGCTTATAAGGTTATTTGAAATTCTTCCTACTCTGGAGGGGCCCCAGAGGAGAATGTGTTCAGGTTTCTGGTACTGGACTAGGAGGTATGGGTGGTTTGACCACCTGTGTCTGGGGAGACTGGTGATGGGGAAAAATCTGGGCCCCTAGAGGACCTAGCAACGTTGTTCTAGAGGCAAGAAGGCCCTATAAACAGCTCTGCATCCCGATGCCTGGAGAATACCAACATTAGCCCAAATGGATATGTAAATACTGACACTAAAATAGCCATATTTGAAAAGTTTGAACTGGAAAAAGGCCATTCCCTTAGAATCTCCAGGAGACCAAGGCCTCCCAGCAATAGAGCAGCTGCTTCTTCACCATCTCCATCATTTATTTTTTCCATTTCTATATAGATGTTCCAAGAAGGTAATAATATCCTTCATTTTAAGATCCTCCAAAAAAGTTTATTGTAAATTTTGGTGCTGTTGGTGTTCAGTAGCTCAGTGGATGTAGAAAAAACATTCGATAAAATTTAGCATCCAGTAACAACAGGTCTCATCAATATGTACAACTATAACACACCAATTCAAAAAAAATTCAGCATCCATTCATAAGGAAAATCCTCAGCAAATTAGGAATTGAAAGGAATTGTGTCAGTCTGATGAAGACTATCTACAGCAAAACCGCAAGGCTAACATTAAAAGTCCTCCTCAGTGGACTGAGATGACAGGCTGTGGTGACATGCTGAGACTGGCAGCTAGACAGAATGCACCCCAGGCCTGAAGGGCTACCCAGCGGAGCAGGACATAAGGACGGGAAAGTGAAGAGTAAATGTGCTTTCACTGGAATGAGATAATCACATGTGTGGAAAAGCCCAAAGAATCTGCAAATCATTGATAATAAATTATTTATAAGTACATTCATTTTAAGATCACTAGATTCAGGGCTGGAGCAGTGGCTCAGTGCTTATGGTGCTTGCCTGGCATGTGTGAGGCCCCAGGTTCAAACCCCAGCACCCCGTACCCAGCTAAGTGTTGGAGAAACAAAGGCCAGATGAAAAAAAATAAATAAAATTGATTCTCTCTTTCTCTCTCTCTGGCTCACTCTCTCCTTCTTTCTTTAAAAAAAAATCACTAGATACAAAGGCAATACATAAAATCATTTCTATTTGTGTAACGAATACTGTACTGTAAGTCATAAAGAGGAGTTAAGAGAACTTACAGAAGAGCTAAATAAATGGGCAGGAATATGGATTGCAAAATTTAATGTTGCTAAGCTGTCAATGCTTTTCAAATCGATTTTTATCAACCCTAATCAATATCTCAGCAGATTTTTTTAGTGTACAGAGATTTTATTTTTTCTCACTATTTATTTATCTTTCATTAGTTCAACATGATGGTACATATTGAAGGAATTCATTGCTACATTCATGCGTGCATACGTAACGACAAAGTAACTTGAATCCGATCCTTATCCAAGATCTCCTCCTTTTATCCACTCCCTGATCTCTTGTCCCCTCTGTAATTCACCCCTATTACAGATATAAATAACCATATACATATATATATATTAATTTTTGAAATTTCTGGTTTTAAATGCCTGCCTGAGTATTATTTGGCTTCTTAGAGGAGTCAAGTGTACCCTACAGTATTGATAACCCCTGTTTTTCCTCCCTCTCCTCTTTCCCTCTGTCCTCCCCACAACTTCTCCCCCTCTTCATAGTTATAGTTCCCCCAAATTATGTGTTCTTTCAAACTTGGTGGGTCTATTAAGTAAACTTGATTAAATTTCACCCTATTCTAGGTTTTTCTCTAGCTTCCACCTATGAGAGAAAACATTTGACCCTTAAGTCTCTGGGTTAGGCTTATTTCACTTAGTATGATTTTTTTTCTATTTCCACCCATTTACCTGCAAAACCCTTGATATCATTCTAATAGCTTTCATCAGATTTTTTGATGAATATTGAAAAATTATTTTTAAAGCAAAATACGGCAAAGCAATGGGCCAAGAATTGCCAAGCACTCTTGAAGGATTTTCACTGCCAGATTTCAAGCCTTTTTATAAATATACATTAGTCAGGACAGTGTATTATTGGCCTAAGGGTAGAAAAATAAACTAATAGGACAGAATAGAAAGGCCTATTATGTGGTGCCTTGATTTGTAACAAAAGTACCATTGTACTTCAGTGGGGGAAAAGATTATTATAAAAAGAAGATGCTGAAACAATTGGATACCTGTACACATAAAACCTTGATCCTATTCTCTACACCATATAAAAATTAATTCAAGATGCATAGAACTGGGGGTGGAGCCATGGCTCTGTGGTTACAACACTTGCCTGGCATGCGCAAGGACCCGGGTTCGAACCCCAGCACCACATACAACCAAGTGCTGGAGTGACGAAAGCCACATGAAAAACTAAATAAGATTGATTATCTCTTTTGCTGTCCCTCTCTCTGAAAAAGAAAAAAAAGATGCATAGAACTTGTGAACAATTGGGTAATAGATCTCAACAAGGAAACTATGGAGAGTATTTTCATGACCCTGAGATAGAGAAAAATGTCTTAAACAGAAATCAAAAAGCACAAAAAAGCATATATGTAAAAAAATAGAATGTAAATGACAAGCCACAGATTGAGAGAAGATATTTGCAATACATCTAACAAAAGACTTGTATCTGATGTATATAAAGAACTCTTTAAACTAACAACAAAAAGACAACGTGTTTAACAAGTGAGCAACACTTGAACAGTTATTTCTCAAAAAAAGATCTGGAGTGGCTGTAAACATATGAAAATTCTCAACATCATTTCTTATGAAAGAATGTAAATTAAAACCAAAATGAGGGGCTGGAGTGGTGGCTCAGTGGTATCATGCTTGCCTGACAAGTGTGAGGACCCAGCTTTGAACCCCAGCACCACATACATAACTAAGTGTCAGAGCAACAAAAACCAGATGAAAAACTAAATAAAATTGATTCTCTCTCTCTCCCTCTCTCTTAGAAAAATATAAAACAACAAAATCAAAATGAGATAGTTCTTGACACGTCTCCCATGGCTAATAAACAAAGAAACAATACCAACTACTAATGTTGGCAAGTTTGAGCAACTGAAATTCTCCTACACTGCTTTCTTGTGCAATAGTATTTGATTTAACCATTTTATTTATTTATTTTTGTTTTTCTAATGAAACAATATAATATATTTATATCCTGAAAATTAGATTGACCCCCTAGAGCCCCCCCCCCATTACCCACCTTAGTCCCTCCCCCCTCCTTCCCAGTACATCTCTATGAATGCCTTAGGTTGTATGTCACTACACCTTATCAGAGTTTAATACATTAGAGTTGACCCCCTTTCACAATGGTCAGGGTTTAGCTCCAGCCTCCACAAATGAGTGAAGACTTTCGACCCTTGGTTATCTGGGTTATGCTGACTTCATTCAACATGATTTCTTCCATAGCCGCCATCCATTTACCTTCAAAGCCTGCAATATCATTGATTCTAATTGCTGGGTAAAACTCCATGGTATATATGTGTTTGTCATTAACCGCAACAGCTAAACATGAACTTACCTTACAGAAAACACTTTGATTATAAATTATATACATAAATAGGTGGAGAAATGCTGCATGTCATGATAAAGACAGGTGTAAGAATGTTCATAACAGTTTTAATCATGATAATTCAAAATTGAAAGCAACCTAAATATCCATCTACAAGGAAATGGATGAATAAATCAGAATATATTTATATGATGAATTATCACACATCAATAAAAATATAACAAAATGAATAAATCTCATGTACACTACCTTGGCAAAAGAAGCCAGAATAAAGGAATACGTGGAGTATGATTTATTTGAAAGGTGAAAAAACAGGAGAGATGGCTCTGGGGTCAAATTCAGAGCAGCGTTTTGCTCTGGTGGCATGGAGAGTGATGAATGGACAGGGCACGAGAGACCTGCGTGGGACAGAGGTGGCATTTCGTATGTTGATCTGTGCGGTGGTTTCATTGTGTAGGCAAGAGTAAAACTTCAGCACAAGAACTGTACGCTTAAGATTTGTGCACTCTGGGGCTGGAGCGGTGGCTCAGTGGTTTCGGAGCTTGCCTGGCAAGCACAAGGACCCTGGTTCAAACCCCAGCACCACGTACACAACTAAGTGTTGGAGCAACGAAGGCCATGTGAAAAACTCAGTAAAGTTGTTTCTTTCTCTGTCTCTCTCACTGTCCTTCTGTCTCTTTAAAAAAAAATTGTGCACTCTACTGTTGGTTATACCCCAGTATACATTTTTAAAAAAGAGGAAAAAAGCAAAATCTTACCATAGGAATTGACCTCCAAATACCCAAGTATGGGATTTTTCCACCTCACTTATTGAAAAGACTGTCCTTTCCCCTTTGAATGCTCTTGGAACCCTTGTCAAAACTCACTTGAGCACATAGGGAAGGTTTTACTTCTGGGATTCCCTGTTCCATTCCATTGGTCTATATGTCTGTCTTTATGCCAATACCATGTTGTTTGATTATTGCAGTTTTATATTTTTTATTTTTTAAAATTTTTGAACAACCATACAAGTTTTTAACAAAATAATATAAAATGTGTATAGATTCTAGATATTACAATTACCCCCAGTAGTGCCCCCCCCAATACCCACCCTTATCCCTCCCTTCCCCTTCCCACAATATCTCTAAAAAAGGATTATGTTGTATGGCATTACATCTTATCTGGATTTAACACATGATAACAGACCAACTTTCTCACTGGCCAGGGTCTAGTCCCAACCTCCACAGGTGAGTGGAGACAATCGACCATTAGTTCTCTGGGTTAAGCTGATTTTACTCAGCACAATTTCTTCCATAGCCATCCATTTACCTTCAAAGGCTGCAATATCATTGTTTCTAATTGCTGTGTAAAATTCCATGGTATAAATGTACCACAGTTTTTGGATCCATTTATATTATATTTTGAAATCAGTAGTGTGATACTTCCAACTTTGCTCTCACTCTCCAAAATGATTTTGGCTATTTGGGGTCTGTTGAAATGCCATATGAATTTTAGAAGGGAGTTTTCTATTTCTGCAAAAAAAAATCTTTGCAGTTTTAATACAGATTATATTGAAACTGCAGATCATTTTGGACAGTTTGACATGTTAATATTAGTTTTTCTACTCCATGAACAGAGGATGTCTTTACATTTATTTATGTCTTATTTAATTTCTTTCAATAATGTTTTATATTTTTCAAGATACAAGTCATTCACCTCATTAGTTAATTTTATTCTTAAGTCTTGTATTAATTTTTTTGGTGCTGTTATAAATGGGATTGTTTGGGCTGGAGCGGGCTCGGCGGTTACAGAGCTTACCCAGCATGCGCCAGTACACAGGTTCAAATCCCAGCACCCACGTACACAGCTAAGTGTCAGAGCAACGAAAGCCATGTGAAAAATTAAATAAAAATTGATTCTGTCTGTCTCTTTCTCTCTCACTGTCCTTTTCTCTTAAAAAAAAAAGGGAATTGTTTTCCTAGTTCAGATATTTCACTATTAGCATATAGAGACAGAATTGATTTTTCTATGGTAATGTCTTGCAACTTTACCAAATTCATTTATTAATTTGAACAGGTGTTTGATAGTCTTAGTTTTCCTACATATAAGATCATGTTGTCTGTGAACAGGGACAACTTTATTTCTTGTTTTCTGATTCAGATCCTTTTATTTCTTCTTCTTGCCTTATTTTCTGACTAGCACTACCAGAACAATGTTAAATAGAAATGGCAGGAGTGGAATCCATGTCTTATTCCTGACCTTCAATCTTTCAGTTTTTCACCATTGGGTGTGATGTTGTCTGTGGACTTTTCATATATGGCCTTTATGATGTGGTGGTATTTCTAAAGTGCATTACAAAGATACAATAATCCAAACAGTATGGTGGGGCTGGAGAGGTGGCTCGGCGGTAGAGCACTTGCCTGACATGCGCAGGGACCTGGGTTTGATCCCCAGTGCCACATACACAACTAAGTGGAGGAAAAGCGAAAACCAGATGAAATAATAAAAAAAGTATGGTACTGGCATAAAGACAGACATATAAGACCAATGGAACAGAATGGAGAATCAAGAAATAATCCCCGTACACACAGGCAACTGATGTAAGGGTGCACGGAATACACAACGGAGAAAGGATAGTGTCTCCAGCAAGTGGCGATGTGAAAACTGAGCATCCACATGTGAAAGAGTAGGATTGAACCCCATACTCAAAATGGATTAAAGTAAAACCTGAAACTGTAAAACTTATAGAAGAAAATATAGGGGAAAAGCCTCATGACATTGGTCTTGGCAATTACTTTGTGTATATGACCCCCAAGGCATAGGCAACGAAATTAACAAATGATAAGTAAGACTTTATGAAACTGAGATCTTCTTCACAGCAGGAGAGGCAATCAACAGAGTGAGAGGGCGACCCATGGGTGGAGAAAATATTTGCAAAGCATATATCTGATAAAAGGTTAATATCCAAAGCGTATGAGGAACTCTAATACCTCAAAAGCAAGAAAAAGAGAAAAAAAGAAAAACAAAACCCCCCAAAACCCCCAAACCCCAAACAAAAATAAAAAATAAAACAATACAAAACCCCAAAACAGAACGAAAACAAAACAAAACAAACTAAGAACTTGATTTTAAAATTGGCTAAGGACTTGAATAAGCATTTTTCCAAAGAAGACATACAAATTTCTGACAGACATGTGAAGAGGTGCCCAGCACCACTGACCTTCAGGGAAGCCAATAAAAACCACCACGAGGTCCTGCCTCCCAGTCAGCATGGCCATTAGCAAGGAGCGGGTGAGGCTGGGGGTGCCGTGGAGAAGTTGGATCTCATGCACTGCTCGTGGGAGTGTGGAGAAAAGTGCCACAGCATGGATGGAGGTTCCTTAGAAAAATTAACACTAGAACTACACACAAGGTAGCAATCCCGCTCCTGGGCTGCGGAAGAATTGAAGTCGGAATAAAGGAGAGATGTTTAGCAATCCCGCGTTCATGGCAGCATTATTCATGGTAGGCAAGATGTGGAAAGACCTAGAGGTCCACCAACAGGTGAATCAATAAAATATAAAAAATAAAATAAAATAAAAGTACTTATAAAATATAAATATATATGTAGCAGTGTATAGGAATGTTATTCAGCCCTGTAAGGAACTAAAAGTTTACATATGTCACAATACGGATGAACTTTGACTACATTATGCCAAGTCACGAAAAGAGAAATAGTGTTAGAATTCTGCTTTCATAATGTCTTAGTCTGTCTTCTGTGGCTGTAAGCAAACACCACAGGCTGGGTAAACTGCCCAGAATAGATGTTTAGTTTAGGGCTCTGGAGCCTGGGGAGTCCGAGGGCACCCATTGGCATCTTTTGAGGACCTTCTTCCTGCGTTACGGCACAGCGGAGGGCATCACGCATAGATACAGCAAACCTTGTTGGGGTCTCTCTTCCTCTTCTTATTGCATCATGGGGCTCTCACCCATATGACTTCATCTAATTCTAATAACCTCCTAAGGACTCCACCTTCAAATACCACTGACATATGACTTCAGGGATTAAGTTTCCAATACACAAACTTTGGGTGACATGTTCAAATCATAGCATGTTAAATAGTTAATGGAGTCAAAATCATAGATGATGTAGCTAACATCACAGATACTGAATCATAAAAACTAGAATGGTGATGTCCAGGGGCGGGGAGAGGAAGAAGCAATTACTAATGGGTGTAAAGTTTCTGTTGTGCAAGATGAGTAAGTTCTAGAGGTCCAGAGTACAACATTGCACCTAGAGTCAACCATACTATATTGTATCTTTGAAAATTTGTGAAAAGCCTAGGTTTCAGGTTAATGTTCCAACCACAATAAAATAAAACTTAAAATATTGAAACATTTGGTTGTAAGGGAATTCCAGCGGGAAAATAGCATTAAGTAGCTCTTGCGCCCCTAATCCTAGACTTAGGAATGTGGAGATCCTGGGCTGATGACATCTGAATTTGAATGTCCATTTGGGTGAAGGAAAGGGTGATGACTCCCTGCCACTACCACCCACCATACTCCCACCTACAAAGGGAAAAATAAGAACCAGAGGCTGAAGGCACTCCAGAGAGGTCTGTCTCTGACAGCTTCCTCCCGGAACAATGAGCTGACACTGGATAGTCTGCAATTGCCAGCCAGCTCCTCTTCCTGCTCCGGCTCAATCAGCTTGTCAGAGCCCAGGAATGAGGTGGGGGTCTCTGGATGGGCAGGTTCCGGTTGGACAACCTCGGGGACCCTAAATGCATTCCAGCTCCCCTGGATCTGAACCGATTGCTTTGCCTGCCTATTTGCAGAGGCATGTTTGGGTGGGTTGAGGGGATAGATTGCCAACCAAGCTAATTGGTTTCAATTTCCTTTGCCTAAAGATGTTATTGGCTGTTTATGCCGGTGGTCTCCAGTGATGGGGTGGCTGCTTCCCAAACAGCTGCTGTAGTCACAGGCTTGTTGGGAGAGAAGAAGCGACTGTTGGAGAATGTCCTCTTCCCGAGGCTGATTTAAGTTTGAACATCATGCTGTTGGCTGGTGGAGTCACAGTTGCTACCTTCCAAGAGCTCAAAGCTGATGGACATGGGCATGACTCTATCATGAGCAAGAGCTGGGATGTGGGATAATGGGGTGGTGTGGGGGGAGGGTAGAGCTCCTGGACTGGAGACCTGCACCCTTATTTATTGCACCTCATTATGTAAACTGAAATCAGTCCCTTCATTTCTGAAAGTCAGTTTTGTTTTGTTTTTTAAACCTGTGGAAAGCAGGAGAGAATATCCGTGCTGTCAATCCCATAGAACCTTTCTTTATTAAGGACATCGCTCAGCTGTGAGGTATCTGGGCAGGGTACCAAAGGAACTCAGGTGCTGATGATTATCAGAATCAAGTTCTATTGCTTTGACATTGAACTTGCAGAAAGCATATCTTGAATTTCTTTGTTTTTCTGCATATGGCCAGAGTTCTTCAAGATGAACGTGAGGCTGGGCAGTGCCAGATAAAGGATCAGCGGTTTCCCTGAGAGCCATAAGGTTCAACTCTGCCCTGCTTGGTGGTGTCTCCCACAGGGATGGAAGCAGGGAGCTGGGCAGGAAGGGCTTTGCAGTATAGAGTGACTTCTGGCCCGTAGCGCCCCTGATTCACTCTAGAGCCGAGTTTTGCTTCCCTGCTCCTCTCCTGCCTGCATACAGCACTACTGAAGAAGCCGGAGTTGGGGATCAAAGGGTAAGCAGTGCTCCTAAGGGCGGTGCAGGGTGACAGCAGGAGGACCAAGGCGCCCTGGGGAGGGATGGCTCTCAGCTCAGCAGGGCCAGGAGGCAGAGGCTGCTTCCTCTTCTTCCAGGACTGTTCTCCATCCGCTGGAGCCCAGCTCTAGATGCTTTGCCTGCCTCTACTTCCTCTCTTCCGATTGCCCTCCACTTTCCTCTCCCCTTTCCCTCTCTCTCTCCTCTATCTCTCACTCTCTCTCTTTCTCTCTCTCTCCTAGCTCCTTGATCCATTTTGATTTGATTCTCATGCAAGGAGAAAGATATGGGTCTAATTTCAACTTTCTGCAGGTGGCTGTCCAGTTTGTCCAGCACCATTTCTTGAATAGGCTTTCTCCCCTCCATGTAATATTTTGTCCCCCTTTGTCAAAAATCAGAGGCTTAAAGATTGTGGGGTTTGCTTCAGGGTCTTCTATTCTATTCCATTGGTCTTCCTTCCTATCTTGATACCAGTACCTGATGCAGTCTTTATACTACAGCTCTGTAGTATATTTTTAGGTCTGATAGAGTAAAACCACCTGTTTCTTCTTTTTTGCTTAGTAGTGTTTTGGCTATTCTGGGTTTCTTATTGCTCCAAATGAATTTGAGAATTGCCTTTTATATATCTGTAAAGAATGACATTGCTGTCTTAATGGGGATTGCATTGAATCTATATTTGGCAGAATGGCCATTTTTATTATATTGATTCTTCCTAAGCAAGAGCATGGAACATCTTTCCATCTTCTTAGTTCATCTTGGATTTCATTTTTCAGTGTAAAATTATGGGTTTTCTTGAGCACACTCAAGATGACTTTGGGGCTGGGATGTGGCTCAGTGGTTAAGTGCCTCTGGGTTCAATTCCTGGTAGAAAAAAAAAAGAGATGAGTTTGAACTGTCTTCAAGATAAAAGTAATAAAAATGGGAAATACTTCAACTCTCCACCAAACTTTATCTTCTTCTTTTTTCACTCTTCAGTGCCTTTAGATAGCTGTATTTTTAATTTGCCTAGACTCAACAGTTATAATTGGTGGGAGGTTTGGTTCAATAGTTTACTTGGAAGTGGGCTTATCAGAAGTGGGGCTCCTCTGTCTACATTTTTTTTATCTCACAATTTTTAGACTGTGGCATTCAATATTGTCTCATGGTTGCAAGGTGGCTACTATAGCTCCAGCCATTGTGTCAACATTATAGGCTGGAAGAAGGAGGTAGGAGGAAAGATATGGTGTGCTTTCTATCAGCATCTACTCTCCTTTAAAGAGTTTTCTCATATTTTCACCTAAATACTTCCACCAACATCCTACCGGTCAGAATTTAATTGCAATGTTATAAATGATTCAGAATGGTTAAGCTGGGCATGTTACTATACCCAACAAAATTAGAATTTAATGGTAACTGAGGGGCGAGAATGGCTCTCAGGAGGGAAGGCATCTGCAACTATCCCATTTCATAAACATATTTATGAAGATTAAATGTGTCAATACAGGGGGCTGGAGCAATAGCTCATTGGTTGCAGTGCTTGCCTAGCATGTGTGAGGATGCGGGTTCAAATCCCAGCACCACATACACGACGAAGTGTCTGAACAATGAAAGCCAAATGAGAAACTAAATAAAATTGATTCTCTCTTTCTCTGTCTCACTGTCCCCCTCTCTCTAAATAAATAAATAAAAATACGTCAATACAAGTTTACTGCTTAGAACCACTCCCGGAATTGGAAGCAGTCCGTGAATGTTGGCTTTACCACTGCTGTAAGTTTCCCATAAGCGCAGGGCAATTCCAAAGAGAGGCACCTAGCCCAAGTTGGAGTGTCAAGAAGAGTTCTAGGGCAGTGACCCCTGAGCTAAATCTCAAAGACAAATTACTATTAACTCAGTCATAGAGGAAGAGTCCCAGACATGAGGAGCAGGCTGTTGCGTGTAAGGATCTACTAATACCTCGCATAAGATGTGGAGTGGTGAGTGCGGATGTGCCAGGGGTAGTTCAGGACTAAGGCCCAGACCCATCTTCAGTGTCTCAGACTGTGATCAGCATACAGTGGGAGACAGTTTTATGCCCAGGTAGCAGTTAAGTTGGAGAAACAGACGCAAGCATCATACACACACGTGCACACATGTACGCATGCCTGACATTTTACCCCAGCCTGCAGGCCTCCTGTGGCAGAGAAGCCTGGTTGGAAGGGAGCCCCAAGGCCCAAGCCCTGTACACATTCCCCTCTCTGGGAGTTGAGGGCAGAGGTGGAGATGTGGGCTGGGTGGTCACTGTGTTCCCCTGAGAGCTTCAGACCCCTCAGCCTTCATAACTCTTCTCCAAGATAGGCGATTTCAAAAACACGCTTGACAGGTTTGTCAAACAGGAAGTCAGTGGCTGATAGTGTGGGAAGGAGCCATGGTGGGGGCTCATGGACTGAGCCTTCTGTTGCCTTCTCTTCCCTCTCTCAGGCCAACCTGGCTCTTGTCCTGAACTCCCTTGAGAGGAGGCTGTGCACATCTGCTCCAGATGTGCCTGGGAGGGGTCTCTGGGCTGCCCGAGCCTCTGCTCCTGTGTGTGTGGGTGAGACATCCTGGGCATGTCAGCCAGGGGCCTTCTCCTCTCGGCTTACTGTCTTCCTATTAAAAGCATCTCCTGGTTCACAGCTCAGTAATTTGCTCCATCGGTTAATTTCTGTGCAGTTCACATTTATCCCCTCCTTCCAAGGTGTAGGGTCCTGTCCTGGCCTGGAAGACCTCTTCCTGGGAGTGTGTGTGTGTGTGTGTGCAGGGCGAGTTATCAGGTAGGAGGGCCAGTGCACGTTGTCAAAGTACTTTAAATGCACTTACGAAAGTGTCAGGAAGGAGGGGCTGGAGCCATGGCTCAGCAGTTAGAGTGCTTGCCCAGCATGTGCAAGTACACGGGTTCAAACCCCAGCACCCACGTACACAACAATTAATATGCTCTGATAATTATAATAAAAACACATAACTCCCCTCCCACAACCTGACTTTCTTGTACATTTAAAGTGTGGCCAGTAGAATTCTGTCCTTATTTAACCTGCCTCTTGTACCAAACTCTCAGATGCTCAAGGTCAGAGACCTTGCTCAGCTTTAAGATCCTTTTAAAATCCATTTTCTCCCTCTATTGATTTAGACAATTCACACTCTCCTTTTAGTGATTAGACTTAAAGGCTTGTTTTTTTTTGTTTTTTGTTTTTTTTTTTTTTTGTTCTTTTCCTTGTTTGGTACTGGGGATTAAACCGAACCACATCCCCAACCCTTTTTCTTTTTTATATTGAGATAGGTTTTCGCTAAGCTCCTGAGGCTGGCCTTGAATTTGAGATCCTCCTGCCTCAGCCTCCCTAGTTGCTGGGATTACAGGTGTGCACATGCACCTTTAATGTTTGAGGATGAGCACTGCCTCTCCCACTTCCCAAGTCTCTTTTGTTTTCTTGTCCAATGAGTTTGTCCCAAGTTATTTTTATCCCATCAGGAGTCATTATTAAATAAAATCGATATTTGGTCAGTTTTGCCTACATGCTTATTATTACCTTTGCTCTCAATTTCTCGTGTATCCAAGATCTCCTCTCTGGAATACTTTTCCTTCTGCTTTGGCGATCATGAGTTCTTGTTCTTTGGTCTGAAACGGCTCTCGGGCTTATTCTCGAGTGAGAATTAAGCTGGGTAAGAACCCCAGGAAGATCGCTCTTTCCTTGGGATGCAGGTGCTGCCACCCCCGTGCCTTCTGCTTCCCTTGGTGTGGGAGGAAGGGCAGCAGGTACTCTGCTGTTGTTGTCCCATTAACCTGTCTTTTTCCTCTAGCACTCTTCTTTTTTTTAAGAGAGAGAATGAATTTTATTTAGTTTTTCCTGTGGCTTTCGTCACTCTGATACTTCGTTGTGTACGTGGTGCTGGGGTTCAAACCTGCGTCCCTGTGCATGCCAGGCAACCACCTTAACCGCTGAGCCACCGCTCCAGCCCTCCTCTAGCACTTTTAAAGATCTTTTTTTGTCTGCCACGGTTTCACTAGGACACGTCGACATGTGAACTCATTGCCTCTCCTGCTTGGATGCTTTGTGATTCCTGAATCTCATGATTCATGGTTGTGTGTGTGTGTGTGAATTTTGAAATTGTCTTAGCTATGATTCTTTGAAGATGGCCCGTCCTCAGACATGATTGAGACCTCCCCATGTTAGCCTCTTCGCTCTTCGCTCTTATTCTCTCGAATCTCTGCTCTCTTTACCTCTGCGTTGCACTACAAGTACTTTTTTTTTTTTTTTTTTTAGTACTTTCTTTAGATCCTGCTCTCCAGCTCCTGGGTTCTCCATTCCATTATGGCCAGTTTCATTGAACTTTAAACTTCAATGATTTGAGTTTCTTTTGTAAGAGATTGTATTTGTTTTACAAATAGGCCTGGTGATTTTCTATAGTTTTTGTTCTTTGTTTGAGCTTCCAATTCCCTGTTTTTGCTTCATTAAGCATTTTGAACTTCCTTATTATGATATATTGTATGTACTCATTCCAGCATCCCAAATCCTTCTGGGCCTTACTCATCTGTTGGTTTCTGGGGATGAGGCTTTCTCCCTGTTCCTCATGTGTCCTAGAACTAACCCAGGGTTGCTTTACCACTGAGCCACATCCCCAGACCTTTTTAGTTTTTATTTTAAAACAGGGTCTCACTAAGTTGCTGAGGCTGGCCTTGAACTTGGTGATCCTCCTGTCTCAGCCTCCCGGGTCACTGGGATTACTGGCATGCACAATTGTGCCTGGCTTGTTCTAGAACTTTAAAAAAATTTTTTTGTGAGGTCCTGATTGCTCCAAACCTGTAGGGAACCCAGGGGACCTGGGTTGATAGTGTGTGTGCTGCTCTAGAGAGGATTTGCTTTTGCCTCCGCCAGATATCCCAGGGGACCACCTGCCTGGGGCTGCTTTAATTTCTTGATGTGGCGTTTCCTGGATTGAGCAGGTAATGTAAATCTGAACCCCAGACCTGCAAGTTACAAGACTACGGCTACAAATTAGCAGTGAAGTCTCTATTCTTTTATTTTCCCTTCCTCCCCTTGGATCTGAGGCTAAGATGGTCAAATTATTCTGTCTCCTTTTGCCGGTGGGAAGATTTTCTTCTTTTCTAGTCTGTCTTTGCACTGATGATACAGCACTTCAAGGACCTCAGCTTTCATGTGGGGCCCGGGGCAGGCGGGGAATCCAATCATGCATATTCCAAGGCCTTGTTTTCTCTGCTGCCAATGATCCCCAAGACTGCAGAGTCTTGGTGTGGGCAGCTGCCTGGGAGCTGCACCAGGGCAGCTCCGGTTCTCTAGGCTGGGGTTCCTTCTCCTCATCACCTCTGACATTTGGAGAGGCCAAGTTCAGCTCTGCACTTAAAAATAATGTTTGATGTATTTCATCTAGTGCTCTCTTCAGACCAGGTTTTTTGTTTGTTTGTTTGTTTTTAAAGTATATCGAATCCACAATGCTGCCAGGAATAGAAGTCTTTGCCAGGGTTTTGAAGTATGAGTAGGAGTTCTAACACTCTACTCACTGTTTCTTTTTTTGTTATTGTTGTTTGCTTGCTTGTTTTGTTTTAAGAGAGAGAGGGACAGTGAGAGAGAGAGAGAGAGACAGAGAGAGAGAAGGGGAATTTTATTTAGTTCTTTATCCGGTTTTTGTTGCTCTGACACTTCATTGTATACATGGTGCTGGGGTTCGAACCTGGGTCCTTGTGCATGCCAGGCAAGCGCTGTAACTGCTGAGCCACGGCTCCAGCCCAGCCTCTGTGTTTTCAGATTGCTGATGTTTCGCTCCTGCTTGGTTTAGCTGTTGGCCTGCTCATTAGACTTGGCACCTGGTTGTAGGCCAGGTGTGCCTTCCTGCTGTGCAGTGCATCTCAGCCTGCGTCCAGCACCTGCCCCCAAGGCTTGCCAGGCGGCCTGCACCTTCTGCAGGGTGATGGAGAGGACGTGGGCCCTTGGTGCAGGTGTGTCTGTGGAGTCAGCCCATCTGGGAAGCTCCTGCCCTACCTCTGTGCCCCCTCATTCTCTCTGGGACCTGGCCCCTGGCCTTGGGCCCCTGCCTGCCTCCAGGGAAGCTGGCCCAGCCTCCTTCCCACTGCTAGACCCGGGGCAGGCCCTAGTCTAGCACTGGAGAAGTCATGGTGAGAGATCTGTTCTCTGGGATCACCCCCCCCCGCCCCGTGATCATTTTCTATTCACTTTTTGTTTTTTTTTTTTAAAGAGAGAGAAGGACAGAAGAGAGAGAGAGAATCAATTTTTATCGAGTTTTTCACATGGCTTTCGTTGCTCTGACACTTAATTGTGCACGTGGGTGCTGGAGTTTGAACTGGTGTACTCGTGCACGCCGGGCAAGTGCTGTAACCACCAAGCCAACACTCCAGCCCCTTCTATGTACTCTTAAGACTGTCGTGTGAACTTATCTGACAGCACAATAGTAATGACAGCAGCCAGTGTTTATTGAGTTGCTGCTCATGCTCAGTAATTCTCACGAGACCCCATGCTGCTGGTAGGTATAGGGAGATTAATCTATAGATCAAGATTGGAGTAGGAGCTGGGTTCTAGGTGCAGTAGGGTTGATGAAGGTTCCAGGGGGTTTGGAAAGGGAGATCATCATTCGGCAAGGGAGCAGACAGACAGACAACAAATTCCTTATGCATTTTTGGGTGCCTACAGTAAGGATGAAGTAACCGTGGCCCAGAGAGGGGAGGAACTGGTTCAGGGTTGTACAGCAAGTGTTTTTATCACAAAGATAGGATGGCCATGAGGGATGAGGGAGGCCTGGCATCTCTCCAGTGCTGGGAGGTCACCTGCCCACCAGGTGACATGGGCTGCCATGTGGAGAGATTGGTGAGTCAGTGGTGGACTCTGATCCTATAGGGTCCTCAGAGGCCACTGGGAGTGGCAGCCCCTGTTCCCAGGCAGGGAGGGCCACTTGCTGGACGGGCCTGCTGCACCCTAGGGGGAGAAGGAGGGGCCCTTCCTCTCCCGCCCCATCAGAAGCCCATGGGACAGAGCAGTCTTTATCAAGCCCCAGCTGGGGCTGCCCTGGGCTTTCTGGGAGGTGCTGGGGCTGGGAGCCAAAGCTTAGGACAGGCTGACACAGCAGAGGGGAGATAATTTCAGTCTGCAGCCTCCAGACTAAGGGAGAAATGTAAACATGGCTGCTCAGTCAGCAGCCCTGGGGTGGTGGCTGGGTGAGGGGCGCCTTGCTGGCTGGTGGGTCTTGGTTTTCTGTGACCTGGTTTCTCCTGGGCTGCTTCAGCTGCCAGGTCCCCACAGACCCATCTTACCCTTGACCGACCTGAGTTGAACTTGGCCTGGCTGTGAGGTGTTGTGGTGACAGCCCCGGATGGTCACCAGACTCCATCCAGTCATAGCGCGGGTCCCAAAGAGCAGTGTGGCCTCCTGCAGCAGAGCACGGGATCCCTCTACAGCTGTTTCCTCCTCCCTACAACAAACAGCCTAGGGTGGGGTTTGATCTCTAATCATTCTACAGGTGTTTATTTCTGCACCACCTAACTTCTGGGCGCCATTCCGGGCACTGGGAATACCACCTGTGAGCAAAACTAGAAAGAGAGGCTGTCTTGCCACTCAGAGCCCAGAGGGAGGCTTCAGTGAGATAATAAGGCTAAAATGCTTGACTGGAGCAGAGGACATGGCCCATAGATGGTGGCTATTGGTTGTTGTGGTGGTTAAAATTAATTTGGGCTGGGGGGTGGCTGGGTCCATCTCCCATGCCCCATCCTCCTCGCCCCGTTACACAACTAATTTATAATCCGACCGATAGCACTTAGCCATTCCCTCCTATGAGAAGCTTTCCCTGAATTCCTGAGGCTGGATTCTCCTTCCCCTTGTCTGCTTCATCTTGCCCAATTTGCTGTGGCACTTGTGACAGACCATTGTCACTGTCAGTGATCTCTCTGTGCCCTGACCGGGCTGGGTCTCGGTTCCCTGGGGCCTGGAGCTTGCAGGTGCTCATTAAACGTTTGTTGAATGCGTGAACGGTCATGAGCCCTCACCATAATCCTTGCTCTCAGGGCTCGTTAAGTTATAAGAGAGCCAGTGAAGGGAACTTTCTGGTCCCTGATGGAGAATCACGTACGGGGAAATCACAGGACAGCCATGTGGGTTTTCATTAGCGTGGTGCATGACAGCAACTGCAGATAACTTATTTAGAGTGCTTATGATAGCCGGATGCAGTTCAGAGTTCTTTAGGGGATTTAATCTTCAGTCCATTCTGATGAAGTTAGAAGGATTGTTTTTCCCATTTTACAGATGAGGAAATGGAGGCTCAGAGTGGTTAAATATCTTAGTTCAAGGTCACCTGGCTAGAAAAAGTGGTGGAGTTGGGACTTGAACCCAGGTGCGACACCTCCAGAGCTGATGCTCTTGGTCCCATCCTGTGACCTCCTGTGCCTGTGTGGTGGGCAGATGGGCCACTTGGCTTGTGGTAGGATGTTCTGGGCAGCTCCTGCTGTGCTGGACAGGCCTCCAGGTTACGGAAAGGAACAGAGCTGTTGCTCTAGGTCCGGGAGACAGAAGAATGTAGGCTAGAAGCGTGAGCTGTCATGAAGACCACAAATCATCACCTGTGTGATCTGAAACGCCACCGGCTGCCTCTGCGCAGGCCCAGTGAGTGTGGGCACTGCTGTAGGTCATGGGGCCTCAGATGCCACACCTGGCATGGCGTGCTCCTCTCTGACTGGTGTTAATGTTTTTCAGGTCACCTATCTCCAATGACCCCAATGGTATTTTGAGAGGTAGGGTCTTTTGCAATTCTTCAAACTCTAGACTCTGTTTGCTTTTTTGTTCCTCCAGCTATAGGCAAAGATTCCTAGGGAAATGGTGAATGCCTTTTGCTCAGAGCAAGGAGCCTGTGTGTCTTTGTGGGCATTTCCGATAGGGTCAGAGATGTGCTACACTCAGGCCCCCTCTGTGTGTGCGTGGCCATACACTGCTGGCAGGGGGCTCTGACTTCCTTACTCAGAAGGAAGGAAGCTTCCCCAAGAGCCTCCTGAGTCGAGCTTGATGCTGGGCATTAGGGACAACACGGAGAACAAGACCCAGGCCCACCCCAAGGAGCTGTCCGGCTATGGGGAATTCAGACTAGAAAACAGTCAGAACAGGGCAGCAGGGGCTCTTTCTGAGACATATGCAGAGGACACTTCCTAATGTAGCCTGGGGGCTGATGGCAACAGGTGGGGTTGAGATTTAAAGGGTGCATATAACATAATAAGGATGGGGCGCACAGTGGTGCACCTCTGTAGTCTCAGCCACTCGGGAGGCGGAGGCAGGAGGATTGCAAGTTTGAAGCCAGCCTTAGCAACTTAATGAGACCCTGTCTCAAAATATAAGTGAATAAATAAATAAATAAATAAGGCTGGGGATATAGCTTTGTGGGAGAGCATCCCTGGGTTCAATCTCCAGCATTGGAGGCAGAAGGGAAACCATAATTAAGGAAACAAAGTGGGGGAATGCTTTAATGAATTACAGAGAGAATAATTTGCTAGTAGAAAGAGAGGGTCTGGGAAATACTAAGTAATTTTGTTGAAGATGGGGAGTTGTGTGAGTGTGAACATGTGTGTGTGTGTCGCTGTATGCGTATACACTTGAATATCAAGGGCAATAGTGGCCTGTGTTGAAAGTTTCTGTTCACACGTACTCTATGAGCAAACTTTTGTGAAGTATAATACACAAGGAGCATTTAGTCATTCACATTTTAGTGTGAATAAGTTGATACATATTTTTTTCTTTGAAGAACTGTGGTCCCTTTACGAAAGTGCAGGCTGAAAGATGGGGCGGGTCACCCTGTTCAAAATGTGTCCTGCTCCCTAATCTGTCACATTCCATGCAGCTCGCAAAATCCTCCTGGAACTTGCTGAGATTTTCAGCCTCTATCCCCTCTGAGGTCCAAGGTCTTGTTTGCCCTACCCTACAGGAAACTGGGAAACCTGATATTTGCCCTGTTTTCACCTCTAGCTAACCCTGTCAGGAGGAAGGGACCTCTTTGGTTCAGACATGACTTGGGCTGGGTCCCATGGTCCAGGGCCTGGCACTCTGGGAATGTGGGCCATGCTGGGTAGGCTACTGGCTGGACCACCCAGCCCAGCTCCCTCTCAGTGTCTCTGTGCCTGGACCTTTCTGTGCTCCAGCTGTGGTACCCTCTTTTAGCCACCCCCTTCAGAGGGGACTTCACTAATGCACATCCTGTGGGCTCCATGGGGCGGGGTGGATGGAAAGCACTCTTTTGAGGGGAAAGAGGGAGATGCAAGGAAGAGCCATTATCTGCAGAGCCCCTCAGGGTGGATGTTTGCTGTGCTTCCAGCAGGGTGAGGGACCTCAGGCCTCCTGAGCCATTCACTGGCCCTTGATGGACTAGCTGACTTGATGCCTTTGGACCTCGATTCCGGCTGTCCTGGGGGATGGGCTTCGGGGACATCTGCAGAACAGGGACCTGGAGGGGTCTAGTCTCTGAAGGAACAGAAATAGATCCTCCCCGAAGGGGTCCAGATCCATTTCCACTTCAGTTGGTTGCCGCCAGCCTGGCTCCTGATAGCCCAGGATAGCAGGCCTGCGAGGGAGGAAGGGGTGTCCCCGCATCCCTACCTTCCCATCAGGGAGGCATCCAGCTCTGGTGGAGGAAGCCTGGGCTGGGCCTCAGGTCTGTGTTCGAGTTCCTGGGGTGGTGTGCACCACTCTCTGAGTTGGACTAACTTCCTCACAGTGCTGGGCTCAAGGCTGGGCCTGAGCCACAGAGGGCAGCCTAGACCTGTGGCCAGCATGCTCCAAGCTGGGCTGGGCGGCCACTTGGTGGGACACACCGGTGGATTCACTGGGAAAACAGGTTCACTAAGAAACTGTGCTTGGAGCCCCAGACCTTACTGGACACGTATGCATGCATTTGTCTCTTTCGATCGTAAAACGAGCGCAGGTTGGACATCAGGAATTAAGTTATTCCAAAAGAGAACGAGCCCAGGATCACAACATGGATCTGGTGAAGGTGGGTTTGGAATGGAGGCCTAAAGACCATTCCCACCCCTTACGTTAAGATTCTCCTTCTGAGGGTGTCTGCAGGTTGCTGGGGTTCAAAGCCTGGCTGGGCCACCTCAGTGAACAATGAACTTGGGCAGAGATCTTGACTTCTCTGAGCTTCTGAATCCTCATCTCAGTGCCGTTGACAGCACTTCCCTATAAGATCCTGGTGGGGCCCAAACGAGGCACTGCACGTGAGCCCCTGAGCAAGGGCCAGGTGCATTGTAACTGTGAAAAAGCGAAACCCTCCAAGGCCGTGGATGGAATTGCACTGGACTGTGTGTAGATGTGGACTGAGCACTCACGGCCCTGGACTGAGGGGTTCGATGGGCCTGAGTTCCTGGGCTTCTCCAGGGTCCTTTCTCTTTAAATCCCAAGAGGCAACGTATACCCTGGGCTCCATCAGCTCACAGTTACCCACCCACGGGGACAGCAGGAAACACAGAAAACACTGTGCCCTTGATGCATGGCTGAAAGCTGGGTGTGGTTGTGCAAGGGCTGACCTGCCACTCTGGAGAAGTCCAGTCACTAGGGCAAGTGATTTTGAACTGGGGACTGAGTTGGTGTCCGTGGAATGTTCTCTTGCATTTCTGGGGTTGGGGTGGCCTTGCTCCTGGGTGTTGGGACAGCTTGGCTGTGCTCGTTGCCCCAGTGTGAACACTAGCAGTGTCCCCTCTTACTGTTTCACAAGTGTCCTTGTTGGGATGGCAGATCACAAGTCACCACAATCTGAGCCACAGAGCAGGCTTTATTACTGCAGCTAGCTGCCTCCCTGTGTAGAGGTGGGGTTGCTGGGGAAGCTCCTTCTTCCCTCTGGCCTGCAGGGCCCAGGGTGGATGGGAGCAGTGTGGGAGATATCCACGAATGGCCACGGCACTTGAGAGTCTGGGCAGCAGAACTCTTGGCCTGGGAAAGATGGCCTTGATCTGGCCACCTGGCAGCATGGAGGCCTGACTGGTGCCCATGCTGCTTTGTCAGCGGGGTAGGAACTGGGGGGGTTAGCTTAAAGAGATATGAGGTGTTGGTCTGGCAGAACTTTTTAATTTTCCTGATAATAATGACAGTAGTAATCATATCTACTTTTAATTAAGCCCTAAGTCAGGTATATATGCATATATGTATGTGTGTATATATGTATGTATAAACACACATATAAAACATTTATCTATTTTACATATAAAATATACATTTTATACATACATTATTATCTATAACGTCCATATCCACAGAAAGAGAGAGAGTACAAACATTTGCATGCACACACACACACACACACACATACACAGGCACTTCTTTTTTTTTTTTTTTTAAGAGAGGGACAGTGAGAGAGAGAGAGAGAGAATCAGTTTTATTTAGTTTTTCATGTGGCTTTTGTTGCTCCGACACTTAGTTGTATACGTGGTGCTGGGGTTCAAACCCGTGTCATCCAGGCAAGCACCATAACTGCCGAGCCCCCACAGGCACTTTTTAAAGTTGTACACTGACGCTGGGTGAGAGGCAAAGACAGGAAGGGGCACTATTCATGTCCAGATCCAGCCTTGTTTGACCTTGGAGCCAGTGTCCCTCGTGGTTCCCAGCTATCCTCTGTGTCAGGATACGGAATGTTGCTTACACAATCCTGCAGCCCAGGCTGGGCTTGGAAGATTAGGAAGCATGGGATCATGGGCTTGCTGGGGGACCTTTCTGTCCCTGCTTGTCCCTTGCCCTCCCTGGGCCAGGTCTGCCGGGAAAAGGCCAAGCTCGAGGCCCCATGAGGAGTTGCTAAGCTGTCTTTCATCCGGTCCCACAGTTATTTGTTCAGCATGCAGTGCAAATTTCCCTGTCTCAAGACATGGAATCTGGTACAGCTTTGCCTGGATCAATGTCCAACTCCTTTCAAGTTCTGGAGAAAGTTACTCCTCTCCAAAGTTCAGACCTGCCAGACTCAATAACTCCACAAAAATGCTTGGATGAAAATTGCTCCAAGCAATCCCAGCGGAAAGCCAGCACCTCACCCCTCGTTTAAAGTTATGATCCTTATCATAATTAATTCAATAAAGAAGTAATGTGCTTCAACCTAGGCAGAGAGAATAATTTTCTGTCTTGACTGGTATAAACTTTCAACTGGGGACATTTAAACTCTGGGTCTGAGCTCTCGCAGCGAGTAATAAATTGCAGACCCCGGCAGGGCTCAGAACCCTGGTTTAAACTGCAGTAAATAGGCTGCTATTGAAGAGAGGAAGATTTGGATTCGGGTGGGCAGCTCCAATAAATAGCAGAGCATTGTTTATAAACCCTGTAGTCCCCGCTGGCCTCCTCCTTGAGACAGGCAGTAGCTTTTGCTTGTTGAAAGCAACAGAGCGTTTGATCCTCCCACTTGGAGAACCCACCTGAGTCTTTCATTGAAAATCCGTTTTCCCTCTGTAAAATCGAAAGGTAGGATTAGCCTACCTGGAAACCACTCCAACCCATCCCAGAGCTGCTTTTCCTGCTCCTCCTCGGAGATCACCGTGAGAAAGGATTATTCTGCATTTGTTTCGAATATGTTCAGAGGAATGAAGCTTCCGTCTTGTCCCAGAAGTCCCTCAGGTTTGCAGAACAATCAAAGCTGCTGCAAGCACGTTAAAATGAAAGGAAAATCAGTTTCGATCAAAACCACTTTCAGATTGCATATTAGGGGAAGGGATGAATTCAGCATCCGTTGTTTTCTAAAAGTAGTTCAGTGACGAGGAGGCAGGCTTCTTTACAGTGTTTACATCTGGGAACATCGGGTCGCTTGTTAGACTCCTATTCTTTCATTCCTGGCTTAAGGTTTTGGAAACCTCCTTTGTGAACTGACAGCGAAAACTCAAGAGGGCTTTTCTCTTCCATTTCGTGGAGATGTTGTGGGCTCAGCCCTCATTCTGCCCCATGGCCTCGAGCTCGCACAGAGAGGCACTGTGACAGGGCTCCGTGTGGACATACCCTTTCCAAACCACACTGGGCGTCAGCGGTGCTACATCCAAGACAAATAGCCGGGTCCGCAGAAGTGATTGAGACTCTTCATGCATGTTATTCATTAAAACACACAAAGTATGAACACGAGGCAGCCTAGATCCTTTATGTAGCATAAAGAATGCGAAAGGCTGCCCTGGGAGGGAGGTGGAGGAGTCCTTTGAAACCTGGATGGAGAGGATGGTCCAGAGGAGAGGACAGAGCAGCTAATCCGTGTGCTGGGACTGGTACCACCCCTTTCATCCTTTTGGAGCATGTAGAAATACACATAAATACGTGATAAATAATAGTAATAGTGTGTCACACATATCAAAATTTTTCTGTGGGTTTGTAAAGAAAATTAGGACCATAGCTCTATTTGTGTCTTGGCTTCTTTTGTGTCACCTACTCGAGGCACGGAGTATAGAAATCGAAGCTGAGGTTACTTCACGGCCAACTATTTCCAATAATGGTGACTCTAGATCTTTGCTATCTAGTTTAAAAAAAATTTTTTTTAAATGAGAAAAGCAACCACTTTATGATTTGTAATGCTGGAGACCTAATAAAAAATAAAAAAGAAAGAAAAAGTCAACAATAAATAAATAGTCCATGCTCCCGTTTGCTGCCGGGCTCCGATTCTAAGCATCCCCCTCAGACTGCTCCTGATTCTTTCCTGGTCCGGCCTGTCTGGGACGGGAGAGCTGGAAGGGTTGTTTCGTGGATCCCCTAAATGGTGCAGATGTCAGGGGTGTCTGTGAGGTCTGCTTCCCCGACATTGTCTTCCCAGTGAGAGGTGACCTCTAATACCTTCTGGGGCTTTAAGGCAAGCCCTGCTCAGAGATTTCAAATAAACCCAATAACGTGGGTGAAACCAGCACAAGGTAGGATACCCCAGACGAAACAGCGTGTGAGAGCAGTGACCGAAATGCAGAGCACCCGGGGCTCCGTATCTTGCATGACACAAACTTTGGAGCCAGCACGTTTGACCAACGCTCGCAACCCCCGCCTGCGCCCCTTCCACCCTCCAATCCCTCTTGGATTGATTAAATTGGCTCAAGATGACACCAATAATTGGCTCAAGATGGGGCTTCGACAGGCCCAATGATCCATATCTTTGCATTCCCTAAAATCAGTCCTTTCAGCTCTGTGTTGGATTTAGGATGGTTTACATTGGCTCCGTCACAAACATTTTAATAAAGTCCCAGAGAAACCGCAAACGGGTGACATCATTGGATGGTGTTAAAAAAAAAAGAGTCCCATTTTGTAAGAGGGAGGCTGGGCCTCTCGAGTGTGGTGGGGTCTGCCCTCGCCATTTGGTCATTCAGTAATCATCTGTGTAATTAGGACCATAATACTTAAAATGGGGTGCTGCAGGAGGTGGCCAGCAAAGGACGTTAGCTAATAAGTCAAAAACAAATATGAATATTTCGATATAAAGTAGCCAAGAAGTTGAACAACTGTAGGGTGGGTGTTGTGGCCCCAGTACTGGGGGCTTGCAGACTGGACTTGGGCGGAAGCATTAGCAGCACTAATGTAAGGACACACTCTTGTCCCCTGTCCCAGGACACAGAGACAGGGTGTCAGGGTCCTGGAGCCAAAATCTCAGCACACAGAGTCCCGGCATTCCCATTCACAGCGATTCTTGCTGAAGGGTAGGGTATCGGGCACGTTCGTATTTTCCACTATACTTCTGTTTACTTATCATGAACTTTCTTTAAGGATTTATACGAGTTATATATCAGGAAGTAGATCTAAGCTTTGGCAAAAATTAGTGTAGCGATTTTGATTACTTTCAATTATCGTAATTATATATTAAATTGTAAGTATCTGGACTGAAATGTACTATTAATGATGGTTCTCTCTGGGGGGTAGGGCTAGGGAAGCCCTGTTGTCTTCTACTGTTCAGTGAATTATTTTTATAATGGTCAAAAAAAATTTCCCAGGAAAAGGAAGCATTTAAACCTTAAGAAAATTATTTCAGTTCATTCAGACTGAGATTAATGGATAGACTTACCCACCCCTTCCCTCTTCTTGCAAAAAGTACAAGTTGCTGTTATGATTTTAGTATTGTATTTTTAACTACATTTCATTCACGTGATATAATTGTATGAGAAGCAAGACTTATTTTTTTTTTAAGTGAGACCTTTTTAAATTACAGAATCCTAGCCGAGGAATCGACAGATGTGACCTCCCTGCGTGCGGAGGCCACGCTGTCGGAGGGCAAGTGGGTCCCACTTCCTCCTCTTGTCATTCCCCCGGAAAGGGCTGGTGCATTTGTTGTGCGTCCCCTTGCCAGACTTCAGGGCTGAAATCACGCTGTGGACTGCCCAGAGTAATGGATCCATTATGGTCATCACAATTAATCGACTTTCCTGTGACTCAGGGTTGATCTGATGCCAAAACCTACATTGATCACTTTTTCTGGTGAGAGATTTTGGGATCGTTTCTTTTCCTTTATAAACACATATATTTTATAGTTCACAGTGAAAGGGGGACCTGAGGACCTTAAAGTCCGTGTGGAAAAATAGAAAACTGAGACCTTATATGGGGAGTGTGCGTGTGTACACACGCTGTGCATGCATTTCTGCATGTATGTGCCTGTTTTATTTTGTTTTTTTAAATAAAGCAGGTTTCAAAGGTTGGATCTGGCTATGATTGCTTGCTAATGCTGAGTCTCATTTTGCTGATAGGTGATCAGGCAGGTGGAAAATACCTGTTGGTTTAACTAGATATACCTAATATGGAAATCAGATCCTGTTCCTTGTGTTAAACAAATACATCAACAAATTTTTACAATAGAAATTTATTGTTTTAACTCCTGATTAGCCCCCCAAATATTTTTCTTTCCCTCCTTCCAATCTTATTTTTTCTTGGAAAGAAACCGAGGAGAGAGGACTCTGGGATAAGTCAGATGTGAGATGGAACTGCAATTTATTTTTCTTGCTGTGTGTCCGTGAGTAGGTTGCCAAACCTTTCCAAGACCACAATACCTATGGTGTATAAGATGAAAATCACACCCATTTCTACAGGTTGTTTAAAATTGAATGGCACGGTGGAGGGAAAGCCCTCAGCATAAACTGAGCCAGATTGGTGGAGGAAGGTGAAGCTTAAGGCATTGAAGAGAAAGCTTTGGCTGGGGAGGGAAGGAGACTGTGATTTTAGGCACAACGGATTCACTTTGGGAAAGAGGATCTCAGTTTTCCCACTTCCAACACTGGGGAGGCAGAGCCTGGATGAGGAGGCCAGCTGTCCAGACACCTGTCTTGATCTGTGACCTAGGGCCAGTCCGTAGCACTGTGATTTTCCTTCTCCGTGAAATGGAGTCCTTGAGAGAATTGTTTGCTTGGCAACGCTGCCTGTGAGATAAGCGTCATCTGTGTGTCCGCTTAAGCCATTATTCTTCCAATGATCTTCTCTTGGGTCCTTTCTGGCTCCGTTGCTTTTTGATTTCTGTCTTCTCTGCCTCGAATTTTCAGGGGAAGGCCGATTTTTATTTTATTCTTCACCTTTAAGGTAACTGCAAACATATTGTTGAAAGAAAATAAAAGGTGCCTCTCAGGCTTTAGTCTGCAATAACTTAAAGAAAAGAACCCAGAAAAAAAAAATCAAGGACCCAGCACTGTCTTGATTCTGTACAAATGTTCGCCTCCTTCAAAGAGGCAAGAAGGCGAGTCCTGCCAGATCTGATTGTGCAGACCCGAAGGATCTGATCGCCCGTCACTAAGGCTACTAATCAAATTTCCATCCAATATGCTCACACAGGATTTCCTGATCAAACACTTACGCCTGCCCCTCTGCACCCCCATTAGCTAACATGCTGTATATGCACAGGGGTCATCAAAAGTGTAATTGCCTTAAAGAAACTTAACCCTGCATTCTTGTCAACTCGAAGATAGCTAATAACACTCGCGGGCTGATATTTTCCCAACATCAGGAACACCCCGAAATTAGGATCTTGTTCTTCTTTCTCATGGCAGATGTTGAACTGGGGTGTGCTGATACCTCTCGCAGGTCAGGTAAAAAGATGCATTTTCTCTAGCTTTCCCGAGCTAATATGTCGTTCCCACACGATACTACAAGGTTGCAGCAGGTAGTAGAGATTCAGTCCCATGATTTTTCCAAGTCAATGTAACATTATTTTGGCCTCCAAGTTCAAACCTTACAAGGGAATGTATTGAAGGATATTACTTCTGTTTTATATTCATATTCGTTTTTCAGCTAATATTTTGGAGTGCCTGAAAAGAGGATTGCTAGATTCCCGGTGAGAAAATCCTTCGCACAGTGAAAACGAATTCTGAGAAAGGGATTAAGTGATTATTGATTTTAACGTCAGTGACCATATTTAATAAAGGTGATTAAAGTCATTATGCATTTGATATTGGCAGGTTATGTGGATATATTCTAACATATGCCTAACATTTTAGAATTTTGCCATGCGTTATGGTTTTTTAATTTTTATTTTTAATTTTTATTTTGCGTTATGGTTTTTAATATCCCTATTTCGTCAGTTTATCAGGGAATTTTTTTTGAATTGAAAATATTCGAAATCTCTTATTTCACAAAGGCGTTTCTTGTATTTGAAGTAGGTTTTCTGTTTCCATTTTTAAATAGTCACTGTGGGCAGGATGTCTGTGCTGTTCCCTGAAACTGTGTGTTTTGTTAGCTGGTGGGAGCGAGCTTTGTCCTTGTGTCCTATCCATTTGCACACACAGGCGTCCTCCTGCACACGTGAGTTTGCACACACACACACTCACACACACACCTGCACCAAGGCACTGCCTCCCTGGAACTTGTGGTTTGAATGAGAAGTGGCCCCAGTCAGGCTGGGACAAGTAGGTCAGGAAATTTAACCTGACTCTCCCAGCCCCAGTCATTATTGGCAGGGTCTGAAAAGGCCAGGTTTGTCAAGACTCAAGGATCCTTGGTGTCTGGGTGGCAAAACCGATTTGAGGTCCTGTCTGTTCCGTCCTAACATTTGCCCCAGACTTCTCCAGCTGACGCCCACCCTCCTCTGCTTCTTCGAAGGCTGCCTTTCCAGTGTGATTACCCCTGACTCCACTCTGGGGGAAGGTCAGGGGTCATCTGCATGGACTTATTTGACCACTTCAGACTGACAAAGAAAATATGTTCCTTGTGTTTGTAGTGGATGAACGGAGCCTGCGCCTGGCCTGCGTGAGAGCTGAGAGAGGCCAGTGGAAAATAGGCTTGGTTAACAAAGAGATGAGTTGCATGGAAAGCCATTTATAGAGATCTTGGTACTGCCCGGAGGGAGGGAGGAATCTTCCTTCTTTTGCATGAGAGATTAAGTGAGTGTCAACAGGGGAAGGCTCTTGAGCTCCATCCCTCACCCCCAGGATAAAAAGCCGGCCCTGTTGGCCTCCAAAGTCCAGCTGGCCTTTGCCAGCACCTTGCACCTTGCACCCTAGAGAAGCAGTGTGCTCAGAGCACATTCTCGGATACAGTCACACCTGGGGCATGCTACCTCCTGTGACTGCCTGGTCTGAGCTATGCAAGTAGAGGAGGGGTGCAACCTGTGAGAAAGAATAGGTCCCTCTGTTCTGGATAACTCTGAATGGGACACCTGAGCAAGTCCTCAGACACCTTGGTACCAGGAGCTGGCTTGAGAGGAAGGCTTCCCAAATTCCCATCAACGTCTCCCACCCAATCTACCATAAGTACAGTCCAAACAAACAACTAATTAAATAGTAAATAAATTATGGTCCCAGCAAGTTCAGTGTCCCTGCTGAGCAACTATATAGCTCAGATGAACCTCCCCGATATCTCCTGTCTTCCCCAAAGAATTCTGCCCCGTCCTCCTCTATATAAATGTCAAGGCAGCCTCTGCTAACTGAGGTCTAAATTGGCCATTATCTTATTTATTCAATAGGTCCACTCTGCATTTTTCAGACCCTGATGCAGGAACTGGACACACAGAGGTGAATTAGACACAGTCCTAGGTCCTAGGCCCTAAAGGTTTTTGAGGGAGGTGTAACTGCTCTGGCCTACCCTCAGGTTGAAGGCAAAGTTCTTCCTCCATTTGCAAAATTAGGGCTGTGCACTGAGCCAACAGGAGGAAGCAGTTCTTAATTTGGTTTCGTTATGGAAGGGCATCTCTTTTAACTATTCTCCAACATAATCGGATCTTCGAAACGGGCTCATCACAGGCTGGGTGGGACTGAGGCACAGACTCAGGTCATTCCAGGTCACTTTGGGTTGCAGTGGAAAATGCGCTGTTACTTGATTGCACTGGGTGATCCATGTCTGATTTGAGGAATTACTCAGCAATCTGATATTTTGCTAGTTGGAAAAAAAAGTGCCTTAAGAGCTTAACATAAGACCCATTTTATGTTAGTATAGCATGAATTTAGAGAGTATCCAGAGCTCTTGAAGAACCCCTGGATGTCGCAAAGGTCAGGCCTCCCCTTTGGCAGATAGGGATCCTGACTTGCCCCGAAGACGAGGAGAGAATCTTCGGGAAGTGACCGGCCAGGAGTGTTTTTCTTGCCGAGACATTTCCCTACAAGCTCACTGCCGCAAATAGAACAGTTTCAGTTACTCAGGGCAGCCACAAAACTTGACATAGCTCAGGAAGTAGTTCCAAAGTCAAGAGTTCCACACATTTTTTCAACTTTGTTTTTACCAAAACGCATCTGCTGTTCAGAAACATCCTCACGTCTTCTAGGAGAAACATCTCAGAAGGACAATGGGAATATTTTTCTATTTTTATAATGATGTCTGATCTTTTTACCTTTGGAAGATTTGTATTTAAACCAACCCAGCTTGCCAACTTTCCTTAAAGAAAAAGTCATTTAATTTCCAATTGGAAATCTGAGCATAAATGAGCGATTTCAAATGAAAACAGAAGGAATCTGCGAAGGCATCTGATCCTGCATTATATTCCCAAATCTTCTTTAAATTAGCTCTGTGTCAAAAGGCTATGCGGAAAGACCTTTCCTTTTGTCTGATAAAGGAAAAATTGGAACAATATCACTTCGCTTTAGGATCCAGGCGATCATTTGGTTTCATTCCAAGGACAGTTTATGTATATATATATATATACTTGGGTCTGTAACTGCACATGTGTGTGACTTTAATCGGTTTCTCCTATAACTTTATTGCCATTTAAACTATTCTCTATTTACTGACCATCCCTTAAAGTAGATGGATGGATCCTGTCTGTGATAAGGCACTGAGCTCCATCCAAGGAGAAAGATCTTAGCTGAATGGGTATAACATTGCTTTGTTAGAAGAAAATAACAATTCTTCTGAAAAGGCAGCTGGGGAGCAAGATGAGTTCATTGCCCCAGTGCCTCCTGGGGCTGTTCCTTATCAAAGCATGTGATTCCTTATCAAAAAAACGTGACCATGGAGAAACACTTAAAGACCCAGGACTCCATTCGACTCTCCTCCGGTTTCACCCATTGCTTCCCGCTGAGGTCTCCAGGACAAAGGGAATTCTTTACTAACTTAGAGCCTGAATGTGTCTTCAAGGGATGTCCTCCCAGAGCAACTCATGCGCTATGAGCCTAATGCCAGCTTGCACCCAAGATCAGCTTGACCACCGGTCCCGCCAGTGATGTGAGTTTCTGATGCAGGGCTCTTTCCAGAGGTGTCTTCATGTCCAGGGCCACAGTGTGGCAGACTCCTTGGGAGTCAAGGCATCTAGAGGGTAGCCAAGTCCTTAGGCCACTTCAGAGACTGTCACTTCCTGAGTCTGTGCTTGTGCCTTCCTTCACTTGTCCATCAACCGACTCGTAAGGCGACCTCACCAGGCCAGGTCTATGTGAGGAACCAGGATGCAAGCGGTGGGCTCTCACGGGTTGTCAGCAAACTCAGATGTGGAATAGACGCTTGCAGAAAGGAAGGATGGAAATTTCCCTGTGTCTTTTCCAGAGCCATGAAGACTTGCACTGGGCATCACATGGGCCTCAGAATCTTAGAACATAGTGAGGTGTTTGGGATTTTTGAACGCGTCAAAAAGCAATGTGCGAGCATTTCAGACACTGAAGACATTCAGAACCGAACCAAAATAGTTAAGCTAACTACAAGTACATTTTTCTCAGAAAACTCTCCTTAATATGTAGAGGAGGAAGTGGGGTGGGGGTGGTGCCCCATTCAAACCCTTATCTATCTTCCGGTCTGGGTGTCAGTAAATCCGCCTTCTCCTGTTCTTCCCTTTCTCTCCCTTCCCTCCCTCTCTGTCTCTCTCTCTTTCACTTTTTCTTTCCTTTTTCCTCTTTTTGTGCTCTAAGAACATAACAGTCACTTCTGGAAGAGAAACACATTTTGTTTCCAGAGAGATTTTAAGGTTGCTTCCCTAGGGGCTGGAGTGGTGACTCAGTGGTAAAGTGCTTGCCTGGCATGCACCACTAGGACCCGGGTTCAAACTGCAGCACCACATACACAAGTAAGTGTTGGAAAAACAAAAACCAGATGAAAAAATAAATAAAGTTGAATCTCACTCTCTCTCATTTGTTTTCCAAATTGTAAACTATGGCATCTAGAATTTTGGCACCTAGGTCTTCATACACAATTGCTCTGCGCACTTTCTCCTCCTTCCTCCAGCCCTCTCCTTTAGAAAAACCAACTTTCATTGAGTCTGGGAACTTTTCTGCCTGCCTCTCAGAGGCATTTGGATTTTAAATAAGAACCTTCCGTCCCATGGAATGGGGCTACTTTCCCAGGAACCTTCACCCTGTGGGTACTGCTTTCTCCTCCCCAGGGCAGGGACTGTCATGTCCATAATTGTGTCCCTGGCACCCAGCACTGAATAGGTGCTCAGAGAGGGCTCTTTGGGAGGAAGGATGGCTTTGTGCACAGCATTGATTTCCTTTTCCAGTAACTAGTGAATAAAATCTGTATGATTTTTAATTTTTGGAATTTTGAAAAAAAACTTTTTGTAGCGTGATTAATTTTCCCTAATGGTTCATGTGCGTTTGGGGGAAAATGGGAGTTAGCTTGCTGATTATCAGGGTCTATTGATAGCTATTACAGCATGATTGTTCATCACCTGTATCCCTACTTATTTCTTCCTAATTGATTTGTTATTTCTGCCCCCCCATTTCGATCATAAATTTTCTGTTTACGTATTTTTTAAGATTTGTGATCCGAGTGTAAAGATTAACAGTTTTATATCTTCTAGGTGTTCAATTGTTGGTACAAAACATCCCACTTTGACCCTTTTAATGTGTGTGTGTGTGTGTGTGTGTTGTGTTTTTTTCCTTTTTGCCAAACCTTTTGTGGTTCCTAATAATATTTTTATGCCTGTTTCCTTTATCATTTGCCTTATTTGTATTTTTCTTTTGAGTTTTTTTTTTAAATAAATAGAAGAGTTATAATGAGCACACAACTAATAACTTGGCATTCTGTCCTGTTTTCCCATTTTTAAAGAAATAAAATATCACAAATAGTGCACAAGCTTCTTAACCAACACCCCCCTGTCCCCTGCAGACTTTCTGGAAGCGTCCACCGTCATGAGAGTGGTGGGTGTTTTTCTTCTCTACCCCTTATGCTTTTGCATGTGTGCATGTTGTTCCAAGACAGTATACACTGGGAGCTTTGTGATTTTAAATTTACATATGATATTCTGCATATTCATTTTAAAATCATGCTATTTTAAAAAAATTCAACCTTGTTTGTATAATGCAGTTCTTCTTTTAACTGCTGTATACAATTCTGTTGTATAGGGGCTGGAGCGGTGGCTCGGTGGTTACAGGGCTTGCCTGGCATGCACAAGAAGGATCTGGGTTTGAACCCCAGCACCATGTGCACAACTAAGTGTTGGAGCAATGAAAACCAGATGAAAAAACTAAAAAAAAATTCTCTCTCACTCACTGTCCCTCTCTTTCTTAAAAAAAAAAAGAAAGAAAAGAAAAAAGAATTGTATCATATAATTGCCTGCAGTGTCTCGTGCACACAGGCATCCTTCTGTGTATGTGGGAGTTGGTTCCAGTACCTCCAAGGATGCTGACGTGTATATGACGTATTTATGAAATGGTATATTATTTGCATATAACCTATGAACATCCTTCTGTGTACTTAGAATCATCTCTAGATTATTTACCTAATACAATGTAAATGCTATGCTGATAGTTGTATTTTTTAGGGAAAAATGTTTGCACATGTACATTACAGGTGCAGTTTTTTCCCTAAATATTCTTAATCTGTGGTTGTTTGAACCTGTGGATGCAATACCTTAAGATGTGGAGGACCAGCTATATTTGTTTATTTATTTATTTATTTATTTATTTATTTTAAAGAGAGAAGGACAGTGAGAGAGAGAGAGAGACAGAGAGAATCCATTTTTATTGAGTTTTTCACATGGCTTTCGTTGCTCTGACACTTAGTTGTGTACGTGGGTGGTGGGGTTTGAACCTGTGTACTTGGCGCATGCCGGGCAAGCACTGTAACCGCCAAGCCACTGCTCCAGCCCCTGTATTTGTTTATTTTTGGACATTTATCTAGTCTTCCATTTTTCACCATTGCAAACAGTGTTGCAAAACATATCCTTGCGCAAGACTTAGCAGATGTTTTTCCAGGCTGGCTGGAATATCCAGAAGAATTTCGAAGTGTGTCAGTAGCTGGAACCTCTGAATTGTCAAATGTGGGTATTTGCAGTTTTGCTGGAGTCTGCCAATGGCCGCCTAATATGCCATGCCATTTACACGCCACTTCTAGCAGCATATGAGAGGACCCTTTTTTCCTCTCAGTTTCTTTTCTTTTCTTCTCCTCCCCTCCCCTCCCCTCTCCTCTCCTTTCTTCTTTTCCTTCCTTCCTTCTTTCTTTCGAGGGATTGAACCCACCCAGCTACATCTCCAGCTCTTTTTTTATTATTTATTTTGAGACAGGATCTCACTAAGTTGCTCAGGGCTTTGCTAAGTTGCTGAGGCCGACTTTGAACTTGCGATCCTCCTGCCTCAGCCTCCAAATTGCTGGGATTACAGGCATGTGTCACCCTGCCTGAATTCCTTTCTTTTCTTCTTTACTGGTAATTGTTGTTGTCAATACTAAATATTTGCTCTTCTAGCAGGTGAAAAACAAAAGATTGTTGGCTTGATTTGCATTTCTATGGAGCTGAGTGTTTACTGTCCTTGAAACTTTCCTCCTATGGGCCAGGGTCTGTTAGGGCGTCAGTGAGAGTGCCATTTTTCCATTCCTTAGAAATCTATTTTTAATCTAATTTGAGACTCCATGACTTTTTTTTTTTTTTTTAAAGAGAGAGGGACAGTGAGAGAGAGAGAAAGAGAGAATCAATTTAATTTAGTTTTTCATGTGGCCTTTGTTGCTTAGACTTCATTGTGTATGTGGTGCTGGGGTTTGAACTCTCATCCTCATGCATGCCAGGCAAGCACTGTAAACGCTGAGCCACAGCTCCAGCCCCAGACTCCATGACTTTTGCAAGAAACTATTTTAATTTCTGAAATGTTTAATCTCGTTCCTGCTATCTTAGGTTTTCATTTGCACTGTTTTCTAATGTTTCTCTCTCTGGCTCTTTGTTGTGTTGATGGTTTACTTAATTCCATTTTTATGCCTTTATTGCCTATGAATTTTTATTGTCAATATTTAAAGATATTATTCTATTCCTATTGAGAATTAGCTGCATCTTTCTGGATTAATTTTTCCTTTGATCTGGGGGCTATAATGCAGAGGTTTGTAGGGGGAAAGCTTTCTGAATTCTTCACAATCTGAAAATGTCTGTAGACTGCTTTCACATCTGAATGATTGTTTGGTTGGGTATAGAACTTTAGGTTCAAATCTTTTATTTGCTATATTATTGCTGCTACTGCTACTACTATTAGTATTATTAATAATACTGTTAGTGGTGCTGAGGATTGAACCCAGGGCCTCATCATGTATGTTAAGCAAGTGCTCTACCCCGGGCTTCATCCCTAGCCCTTATTTATTTTTAAGCCTTAATAAATAGCATGAATCTTAATAAATAACCTTCATAACACGGGAGTTTTTCTCTATTGTTTTCTTGCATTTAATGGTGCTCATAAGAAATCTATTAATATAATTTTTATTCATCTCTCTAAATTGCCTATATTTTTCTCTCTGGGAGCATCTAAGACTAAAAAGAATACTTAGGACTATGAGGGGTAAATTATTTACCATTTACTTATTATTTGTTATTGTGTTCATTGATGTTCATTTTTGGTCAAAGAAGCACTTGGCTTAGGAAACTTTAGGATTTTCCACTTTGGGAAATTATCTTTTACAATTCCTTTATGTTTTCAGTTTTCCTTGAACTTCAGTTGCAGAGTTGAGCTTATCATTGTCCTCGATTTTAGAGCCTTCTCATGATTTCTCTGTGCATAACTTCTCTCATTTGATTTGACCATTTTTTTCTTTCATATCACTGTTCAGTCTTCCAGTTCCCCCTTTCTCCAATGGCACCCTTTCTAATGCTTTTGGTGTACATCCTTGTCCTATATAATAGTGTTTTGATTTTGTACATATCTTTCTTTTCTTTTCTTTTCTTTTTCTAGGCCTCTGGGACAGAGTTGGTTTTATCAAACTCCCAAGTTGATGAACATCACAGTATCTGTCTATCCCTTCCTCTCATTTTGTTCATTTTGTTCGGTTTCATCAACCGCTCCACCAATTCAACCCGGCCCTAGATATTTCCATGCACTCTTACAAAATGTGCAGTTGCTCATCTGTGAAGGTATTTTCTTTCTTTCTTTCTTTTTTTTTCCATCTGGCCTTTGTTTCTCTGACATGTGTGTGTGGTGCTGGGGTTTGAACCCGGGTCCTCGTGCACGCCAGGCAAGCGCCTGAACCGCTGAGCCACCACTCCAGCCCGCTGTGAAGGTATTTTCAACTTGTGCACTTGGCATTTTTGCTGCAGAGCTTGTTTCTTATGCTTTTCATTGAGCGATGGTTTTTCAGGACCTGAGGGTAATGCTGCAGGAACATGCAGTCCTTAGATGTGGAACCAGAAGCCCACTGTTTCGCTTGTCCCCCAGCGAAGGACACCCAAGTTGCCTCCATTACTTGCCACTTCCAACAGCATGATGAGGAACATCCTCACACATGTCCCCTTGTGGTCCGGTGTGGCATTTTCTTGTATAAACACAGGAGCACGATTTCTGAATCAGTGGGTACAGATTTGCTTAGTGTCATTAACTACTGCCACCCTTATCCCCCCGGTGTGGATCACTGCGCTCTTGTCACCAGTGAACAGAGGACACTGTATTCTAACATTCTTTCAACATTGCTGGTGTCCACTTCTCTGTTTTCCCTAATCTAATAAGAACACAGGAATCTCTCTTGTTTTTGTTTTTTTGTTTGCTTGTTTTTTTAATTTGTCCTTTCTGGTGCTGGGGGTTGAACCCAGGGCCTCTTACATGCTAGGCAAGTGCTCTACCACGGAGCCACGTGTTGGTCTCTTGTTTTAATTTGCGTCTCTGCAATCACTAAGACGGGTAGCTGTATCAGTTTTCTCTTTGTGATTGCTTGTTCATATCATTTCTCCATACTTTTTTTCTGTTGGACTTCTTGGGGCATTTTGTGGTTAGTGTTGATTTTGTATGGGTTCCTTATAGCAATTAAACCCTTATCAGTTTATTACATTGTGAATATTTTCTTCCAATCTTCTGCTCTAATCTGCCTATATGTTTGTCAGTAAAGAAAAATGCCCAAATTTTACTTAACCAAATCCATCTTTTATTTATTTGTTTATTTCTCACTTATAGTGTATAATCTTGGGATTTTTTTTAAGAAGTCTTTTCCAGAGGTCAATCATCTATCATGAACTTTTTAGTTTTGTATTTTGCTCTTACGGCTTTTCATTCATCTGAATCGTGCCTCTGTGTATTATATTAGATAAGAATCATGTTTGAATTTTTCTCTGTAGCAGCCACTTCCCAAGACAAACTTTCTAAAGAGGTCATCTTTTCCTCATTCGTGATGCCACCTTTATCTGTACCAAATTCTTTTTATACATAAGGCCACATCTCTGAGCTCTGTCTTCAGGACTAACGTGCATTTGCCTGTCCTTATACCAGCAACGGACAGATTTTATTGTTAAGGCTTTGTAATATGTCTTAATGATTAGGCAATTTCAAAATAGTTTATTTGGGGGCCTTTATTTTTCCCTGTACATTTCCATATTTATTTATTAGCCTCTTTAAAAATCACTCTTAAACTAAAATAATGAAAAGAAAGAAAGAAAGAAATTGCCATGGTTCAAATAAATTTGGGAATGAAAAAAATTCTTAGATTTTAATTGTGATTGCAGAGCATTTTGGATTATTTGGAGAGAAACATGAAGATATTGATAACTACCGGATATTCCTATCTAAGAGTGGGGGATTTCTTTTGTGCCCTTTGGTAGAGGAATTAGACATTCCCTGTTAAGATAATTCTCAGATGATAGCTTTGTTGCAATCCTGAATGGCATCCTAACTTTTTTTGTTAAATTTTCTAGTTATTTTTGGTTTAAAGAATCTTCTTGAGTAATGCAATTTGATATTATATGTCTTGGTCCATTCAAGCTGCTGTTATAAAATACCATGGACTTAATAAGCAACATTTATTTCTCGCAGTTTTGGAGGCTGGGAAGTCTAAGTTCAAGGTGCCAGCAGATTTGGTGTCTGGTGGAGGGACGCCAGTTCCTGGTTCATGGATGACGCTTTCTGGCTGTGTTCTCACTTCGTAGGTGGTGTGAGGTGTGTCTCAGACCTCTTTTGTAAGGGTACCATTATGGCTTAGATAGGAGGTATTCCCCCAAAGCTCATGTGAGACAATGCAAGAACATTCAGAGAAGAAATGATTGGGTTAGGAGAGTCATAAGCTAATCAGTAGGTAAATCCTCTGATAGGAATTAACAAGGCAGTGACCATAGGCAGGTGGAGTATGGCTGCAGGAGGAAGTGTGCCTTTCAGTTTATATTTTGTCCCTGATTAGCGGAGCTACTGTCATGTCCTGAGCTGCTTTCCATCCGCCATGATGTGCTGCTGCATCTTGAGCCCAGAGCAATGGACTTGGCCACCTCTGGCCTGAGATCTCTCAAATAAACTTTTCCTCCTCTAAAATTGTTCTTGGCTGGTCTTTTGGTCACAGTGACCAAAAAGCTGAGCAAGACATACTAATCCCATTCACAAGAGCTATACTCTAAGACCCACTCACCCCCTCCCCAAAACCCTACCTCCCAGTATGATCACCTTGGGAATTAAGATCCCAACATATGAATTTGGTGGGGGGGGGGTAAGCATTCAAACCATAACATTGCATCTTACAACTTGCTGAACTTTCTTTTAGTTTTAATATTGGTTATTCTTACTGGTGTTTTTGGAAGGCGAGGTCTTTGAAATAGTTAGCACTTGTATGTTTCTGTGTGGGTTTTAGATTTACACAAATGATATGTGCAGACTTGATTCTGTCCTTGTCTGCTTCTGTCACTCAAACCACTGTTTCTAAACAATATCCATGTCTTGTATTTATCTCAGCATATGATTCCTTTGCTGTCTGCAAAGTTTACCACTATTTTTGTTGGTCTATTTTCTTCGTGATTAAATCCTAGGCAACCCTGCTTGCTCCCTGTTGTGAGAAACGATGCTGGGAGAAGCTGCCCTGTATGTGTTCCTTTATGAAGCTGTGTGCCAGTTTCCCCAGAGCAGCATTAGGAACGGGGTTGTTGGGTCAAGGGATAGATGCATCCTGAATTTCACTAATTGCTTCCAGTTTTCCAGAATTACTGTTCCAGTCCACATGCCCACTGATGGTGAAACAGGGTTTTTTTCTCACTATCATTTGATATTCAATTTTATAACTTTTATTACTCTAATGCTTGCAAAATTATATCTTGTTCGATTGATTTTTTAAATTACTAATGAGGTTTAATAAAATTGCTAGCCATTCAGGCCTCCCCTACCCGAAACACCCTCCTTGCTTGGTTTGCAAGAATTCCTTTAAAATTCTGATATCAATTGTTGCAAATATCTCCTTTCAATTCACCACTGAAACATCCTCTTTGTCCAGGCATTCTTTGAGGGTGCATTATTGGGATAATTCCTACATATTTCGTTTTTTTCTGTTGCTACCATGAACAGCATCTTGTTTTTTTTTATTATACTTTAGGTGATTTTTGTTGTTATAGAAAGCAGTATTGATGTTTGGAAATTGATCTTTCTGATAACCTTGGTATAAACCTTCCTATTATCTGTATTGTTTAGCTAATTTCGTCGTATTTTTCTATGTAAATAATAAAATGATCTACAAATAATGAGAGTTTTCATTCTTTCTTTCCTATCTTTTGCCTTTAACTTCTTTAACTTCTTATTCTGTTCTTTAGGCTGGGGCTGCTAGTGCTAGTTAAAGCAAAAAATAGTTAAAAAAATAACTAGTGCTAGTTAAAGCAACTTTCATGGGTTTGATATTAAAGAGGGCATGTTTGAAGATTTTCCTTCGATGATGATGTATACTTCATATTTTGGTCTAAAGCCATGTCAAGATTTCTGATGACTTTTATCATAAATAGATTTTTTATCTTAAGTAATTTGACTGTGTTTTTTTTTGTACCTAGTGACATAAGCATAATTTTTTTCTGATTCCATTAATGTGTAGAATGCATTAACTTTTTAAAATTTCATTTTAATATCATACCATATATTCTTTTTAATACTTTTGGATTCATATTACTATTTTTTTAAAGAGAGAAGGACAGAGAGAGAGAGAGAGAGAAAGAGAGAGAAAGACAGAGAATTAATTTTTATTGAGTTTTTCACATGGCTTTCATTGCTCTGACACTTAGTTGAGTACAAGGGTGCTAGGGTTTGAACCTGTGTACTTGTGCATGGTGGGCAAGCACTGTAACCACTGAGCACTACTCCAGCCCCTATATAACTATTTTTAAGAGTATTTCTTTCCTTAATAAGATCTTTATCTGGCTTTGGAATTATGGATACAAAAGTCTCATTAAAATGACTTGGACAGGGGCTAGAGCATTGGCTCAGCAGTTACGGTGCTTGCCTGGCATGTGAGAGTACGTGAGTTCAAACCCCAGCACCACGTACACAACGACGTGTCAGAGGAATGAAAGTCACATGAAAAACCAAATAAAAATGGCTTCTCTCTTTCTCTCTCTCTCTCCTGACCCCTCTTTCTTCAAAACAAAACAAAACAAAAAACAATGACTTGGACAGACCTTACTCTATTTTGTGCAGACCTTCTATAAACGGAATTTGACAGCTTTATTATTGTGTTGGCCTCTCCCAGAGGCCATCTGAGCCTGAAGTTTTCTTGGTGTTTGACATGAGCAGTAGGCACAATGGCAATCTTTAATCATATAATATATATTTCCTTAATGGTTGTTTTATTTCTAGTTTGGTTTTTCTACGTTTGCCGTTATGTATTCTTTTAAAGTTTTGTTTATAATTGTCACATAGATTTCCATAATTAAAACATAATTCAATCTTGATGGTAGCTATGTATTCTTTTTTCATTTGCATTTTGCTTGTAATTCTTTTTATCCTTTTATCAATCTTGATGAATTTGTCAAATGTATTAACAATTTTGAAGAACCAATTTAATACTTTCTATGTTTTATTGTAGTGTTTTCCATTTTATTGATTTCTGCCTTTGTGATATTTTGTATTTTTTATCTTTCTTATTTTTCTTTTGGAGCTTTGGAAGATTTTCTCCAAACTTCTTAATGTGAATACCTACTTTATTTGTGGTCTGATTGATAAACTTAAAAGCCTAAATTTTCCCTAAGTACTGCTTGACTGTGCCCTAGGGGTTTGACAAGTAGTATGGTTCAGGTGTAAATATCTTATAAATTTACACCATAAGTTTTATCTTTAGCTGTGCACTTATTCTTTTCTGCTTGATATATCAATTTTTGAGAAGGGTATGTTAAAAAAAATCTCCAAAATGATTGATTTACTATTTTTCCTATAGCGTACTGATAGCTAATTTATATATTTTGAAGCTATAATGTATTATTCATCACTAAGACATTTTTTCTCTTTACCAGATTTATTTATTTAGCCTTAGAATCATTTTCTGAAATTACCGCTCTCCTTTTATGTTTGCCATAGTCTGTTCTTCGGTCCCTTTATTTTCTAGCATTCTATATCCTTCTGTTTGAGATGTTTTCTTCTGGGAAGGATATCATTTGACTTTTATTTAGTTATTTTTTATTTTTATGTATTTTTTTTCAGGGCTGAGGACTGAACTTGGGCCTTGCGTGTGCTAGGCAAGTGCTCTGCTACTGAGCTAAATCCCTAACCCCTATTTTTTATTTTTTCAAAGAGAGAGGGACAGTGGGAGAGAGAAAGAATCAACTTTATTTAGTTTTCAATTATTTTTCTTTTTAAAGCGAGAGAGAGTGCGTGAAAGAGAGAATCAATTTTATTTATTTTTTTCATCTGGTTTTAGTTTTTCTGACACTTAGTTGTGTAGGGGGTGTAGGGGTTCGAACCTGGGTCCTTACGCATGCCAGGCAAGTGTTCCATCACTGAGCCACCGCTCCAGTCCTTGTTTCAACTATTTTAGTTCCTGCTTCCTATGTACTGTCCTTTTGTTTTATTTCTCTTTTCTCCTTTCCTAACTTGCATTGGACAGACATTTTCTCCCGTTGATTTGAAAGCTGTACATCCTGTTTTTGTCTGATTTCCTCTGACTTCTCTCCTCATGGTCATCACCACCCTCTACACCTTCCTGCTAGCACAGTTCCCTTAGTTGTCCCTTGCTTCCTTCTGGTTGCTCCCTCTACCCTCCCCTCAACACATACTTCATCAAGAATTTTAGTTCTGGAGTTTCATTTTTTTATTAGAATTTTACCTATTCAACTACAATTAACTTTATTAATTTATTTATCCAGACTTATACCCACTTCGTAGGGCTACCAAGCAAAATACAGGATGCCTAGGTAAATTTGAATACTGTATGGGACATACTTAATCTACAAAACTATTGTTTTTCTGAAATCCACATGGAAGCAGGTTCCTACTGTTGTCGCTCTCAAATCTGGCAACCCTCATGTGTAGTCCACAGAGTCCTCCATTTTCCATAGATTCCTCCTTAGAATGCTTGTCCCCTTCTCTGTTCCTGAGCTTGTCCTCCTAGGGTTTTTATTTTCAACGAGTGTTTATGTGTGATAAAGCACCTAACATCTTGTGTTACTGAGAGTGCCTTTATTTCACCCTCCCATTTACATGATAGTTGTGCTGGACATGTTATTCTGGAATCAAGTTCTATTACTTCCACTCTTTGAAAATAACATTAAAAACGTTTTTGAAAGTATTGCTGCCAATGAATGTCAAAGAATTCTTACTCCTTTGTGGATGATCCGCTTTCCCTGTCTGGCTCCTTTAGCATTTTTTTTCTGTCTTTGATGTTCTTCCTTCTCACTATAATATGAAGAGATCTCTTTTTCCGGTTTACATCGCTTCACTTTTCAAGTTGTTCCATCTGAGATTTTCTCTCTCTCTAATTCTGAAAAATTCTTAGCCATTTTTTCCGAGTATTTCTTCCGCTTTTCATTTTTGTCTTGTTTCCTAGAGTCCCCTTGTTCAGTGGGAGGACATTTGTTCTGGCTTCTGTATTTCTGAACTTTTCTTTCATATTTGTGCATCCATTCATGCTGCCATCTGGGGTGGCTCCCCAACCCCCTAACAGTGTACAGATCCCTTCAGCTCTGTCTGTCCTGCTGCTCCGCACATCCAGGAGTTTTTTTTTTTATTCCTGTTAGTAAATCTTTCATACCCAGGATTTCCAGTTGGTTCTTTGTAACTTCTGATTCCTGATTTTTTTTTTTTCCTGATACACTCAACATATCTTTGGGGAAATTTAATACGCCTATTTTGAGTTTGTTTTGGTTCCCGTTAGTTCTGTCTCCCCTGGTGGATATTGTTCAGTCGTCTTTTCCTTATACTGGTCACATTCCTAAAATGCCTCTATATTTGTTCTTGGACAAATACATCCTGGGGCTGTTAGCTACCTGCCCTGCTGAAGTGTTTAGATCAAGGCGAGATGGGTGGATGTGCCTCTGGGGTTATGACCTTTACCTCTGTCCTGGCACTGCTGACTTTTAAAGACCTCAACAACAACCTGCTAGCCAGAGAGTACAAGGGGAGCAGAGAGTGCTCTCTCCCTCTCCATCTCCCTCTCTCCCCCACCTCCTCCCTCTCCCCTGCCCTCTTTCTGTATTTTTTTTACCTGCTATAATTACTATTCCATATACCAATGGGACTTAATAGCTATCTTGCTATTATGTAGCTGCTATCTTTCCTCCTCACAGAAGTCAAGAAGAGTAAGCCATCTCGTCCCCAGAGTAATGTGGGAGAGAATGAAGAGAAGTCCCAACCCTCTCCTCGTCCTGTGTCCCATCCATGGTGCTGATCTTACACTCTGAGCTGACACACCCATCCTCCTCCTCCCAGCACTCATAGCTCATCGGAACCATCTCCATCGCCTTGGGATGGAGGAGTCATTTCAGAGTCCCTGTGTTGGTCTGCAGGCTTCTTAGCCTCTCTTTGAGTCCTGGGGTGACTGTAGGGCTGAGTTCCAGAGAAGGAACCTGCGCCTGTGTTTGTTGGCCTTCTTAGAAGGATACCTATGTCTTCTACTTCCCCTATAATTTTACTCCTTCCCTCGTCTTTCTCTGTTCGCTCTTCTAAACTTCCCTTAGATGGATACTGTGACTCTGAGTCTGCATATCTTTTTAATATTCTTTTGTTCTTTCTGATCATTTATTATTATTTTTAAAAGAGAGAGGGACAGAGAGAGAGAGAGAGAGAGGGGAAGAGAGAATCAATTTTATTTCATTTTTCATGGGACCTTCATTACTCTGACCATTCGTTACACACGTGGTGGGGTTGGAGTTCAAACCTGAATCCTTGTGCACACCAGGCAAGTGCCATAAATGCTGAGCCACTGCTCCAGTGCCTGATCATTTATTCTTTTTGCCACAAATCTTGAAGAAATTACTGTAATACTTTAGCATATTACTGTACTTCTCAGCTTTTCCTTTTCTGTAATTCAGTACATTTAATTGAATTTTTACACTTTGACAATCATAGTTTTCATTTTAAAGAACTTTTATCTTTTTTTTGTTTTGTGGATGTGACATGCTCTGTTATCTGAGAATATTAATATAGTTTTAAAGTTGCTTCCAACGTATCTCCTAAATATCTTTCCTTACATGTTGTTACTATTTGTTGAGCTTAGTGACTTTCTTTCACGTCTTGGTGATTCCTCAGTGTGTACTTTTCTTTGTGTTTCAGAATCCCTCTGTACTATTCTGGAAAGTGCTATCTGTTTATCATATGCATCTCCGCCTGCTTCTAGTAATTTTTTTCTAAAACAATTTTATTTTTAATTTAAGTATTGGGATCAAACCCAGGAGTGCTCTACCACTGAGCTACATCCCCAGTCCTTTTATTGAATTTTTATTTTTTCCACATTATTTTGTGGGTACATTATAGTTGCACATAATGGTGGGGTTGGTTGTTACATATTCATACATGTGCACAAAATAATAATATAAATTGATCAGTATTACTCCCCAGCATTTCTTCCCTTCTGCCTCTCCTCTCATCTCCTGGTCACTTTTCTCTGTTATACGGATCTTCGTTTGATTTTCATGAGATCCCCCTGCCCCGTACACATTTCTTTTCCTCTCTATCATCCACATATGAGAGAAACATATGACCTTTGACTGCCTGAGTTTGGCTTATTTTGTTTAACGTAATGTTCTCTAGTTCTATCCATTCTCCTCAAATGCCATGATCCCCTTTTTCTTTAAGACTGAAGAAAACTCCATTGTGTATATGTACCACGTTTTCTTTATCCATTCATCTGTAGATGGACACCTAGGCTGGTTCTATGGCCTGGCTCTTGTGAATTGTGCTGCTATAAACATGGCTATGCATGGATCACTGACATATGATGGATTTGATTCTTTAGGATAAAAAGCAAGGATGCATAGCTGGGTCATATGGTGGCTCCGTGCCCAGTATTTCGAGGAACCTCCATGCTGATGGCTATAGTGGTTTACTAATTTACGATCCCACCCACAGTGGAAAGTGTTCCTTTTTCTCCACATCCTCCCCAGAAACTGTTGTTGTTTGTATTCTTGGTAACTGCCATTCTGAGCGGAGTGAGATGAAATCTCAGCGTAGTGTTGATTTTCATTTCCCTAATTGCTAGAGATGTTGAATAGTTTTTCACGTATTTGTTGGCCATTTGTATTTCTTCATTTGAAAAGTATTTTTTTAAATTCATTTGCCCATTTATTAATTATTTTTATTGATGTTAATTTATTTGAATATTTATATATTCTAGATATTAATCCTCTGTCAAAAGAGTAGTCAGCAAAGATTTTCTCCTATTCTGTGGGTTCTCTCTTCACATGCCTAATTGTTTCCTTTGCTGTGCAGAAGCTTTTTAATTTGATGCCATCCCATTTATTAACTCTTGGAATTATTTTCTGGGCTTTAGGGTTCCTATTGAGAAAGTGGTTACCTGTGCCTATATTCTGGAGTGTTGACCCATGTTTTCTTCTAAGAGCTGAATAGTTTCTGGTCTAATTCCTAGATCTATGATCCATTTCAAGTTGATTTTTTTATGTAGAGTGAGAGATAAGGGTGTAGTCTCATTTTTATATATGTGGATAACCAGTTTTCCCAGCACCATTTTTTTTAAAGCCTGTCTTTTCTACAATGTATGTTTTTGGCATCTTTGTCAAGAGTCAAATGACCATCTGAGTGGGTTTGACCCTGTGTCTTCTATTCTGTACCAATGGTCTATGTGTCTGTTTTCATGCTAGTACCATGCAATTTCTGTTACTATTACCCTGAGGTATATTTTAAAATCAGGTATCTTTTGGATTAGTATTGCTTTGGCTATTCCACATCTTTTATTCTTCCAAATGAACTTTTTCCCCCTAATTTTGTGATAGTGTCATTGGTATTTTGATAGGGATTGCATTGAATCTATATATTGCTTTTCCTAGTATGGCCATTTTAACGATATTAATTTTGCTTATCCATGAACAGGGGAGATTTTTCCATCTTTTATGTCTTCTTAAATTTCCTTCTTCAATGTTGTACAGTATTCATTGTAGAGGTCTTTCACCTCCTTGGTTAGATTTATTCTTAAGTATTTCATTTTTTTTTTGAGACTGTTGTGTGTGGGGTTGCTTTCCTGATTTCTTTCTCAGTAGACTAATTTTTATGTAGGAACGCTATTGATTTTTGTATGTTGATTTTGTAATCTGCTACTTTGCTGAATTTTTTTTATTAACTCTAGCAGTCTTTTGGTGGAGATTTTTAAAATCTCTAAGTGTAGGAGCATATCATTTGCAAACAGTGATACTTTTTACTTCATCCTTTCTTATTTTTATCCCTTTTATTTCCTTATCTTGCCTAATTGCCCTAGCTAGAATTTCTAGATTATATTAAATAGGAGTGCTGAGAGTGGCAACCCTTGTCTTGTTCCAGATTTTGAGGTAAATGCTTTCAATCCCCCCCCCCCTTTACTACAATGTTGGCTTTGAGTTTTTCATATACGGCCTTTATGATGCTGAGATAGGTTCCTTCTACCCCTAGTTTCTTCAGCGTTTTTATCATGAATGGGTGCTGAATTTTGTCAAAGGCTTTTTCTGTATCTATTCAAATGACTGTGACTTTTATCCTTAATTCTATGTAGGTGATGAATTACATTTATTTATTTGCATATGTTAAAGCATACTTGCATCTCTGGGATAAAACCAACTCGGTCATGATGTCCAATCATCTTAATATGTTGTTGAATATGATTTGCTAAGATTGTATTAAGGATTTTTGCATCCAAGCTCATCAGGGATACTGGTCTATAGTTTTCTTTTCTTGATGTATCCTTCCCTGGTTTTGGAATGAGTGTGACACAGGCTTCAGAGAATGAATTTAGAAGTGTCCCATCACCTTTTATTTCATGAAATAATTTGAGGAGCAGTGACACTAGTTCTTCTTTAGAGGTCTGGTAGAATTCCTTTTATCAGGACATAATGCATCAATTTGTTTTAAATACTTGCTAAGAGTTACTTTGTGGCCTAAAATAAGGTTTATTTTGAAGAAGACTTCATGAACTGCTGAGAAAAAAAATGTATTCAGCTGTTGTTGGATGAAATACTCTGTAGATGTCTACTAAGTCCATTTGATTAATAATATCCAAAGACTCTTCACCCAGTTTGTCTGGATGACCTATCTAACGATGAGAGAAGAATGTTGAAATCACCTAGGATTATTGTACTGGGTTCTATCTGAGGCTTTAATCTAAGTAGTGCTTTTTTACATAATTAGTTACACCCATATTTGGGGCGTAAATGTTTATTATTGCTATATCTTCTTATTGGATTGTTCTCTTTACCAACATGAAATAACCTTCTTTGTCTCTTCTGATCAATTTTGGCTTGACATCTGATTTATTAGATATGCAGTTATCTACTCCTGCTTGTCTTGGGCTCCATTTTCATGGTATATCAGTTTTCATCCTTTACTTTCAGCCTGTGACTGTCTTTGCTTCTAAGGCGAGTCTCTTGCAAACAATATATAGTTGGGGTTTGTTTTTTAATCCATTCTGCCAGCCTATGTCTTTTAAATGGAGAGTTGAGAGTACTTACTTTTCTTTCTTTTTTTTTTAAAGAGAGAGGGACAGTGAGAGAGAGAGAGAGAGAGAGAAATAATTTTTATTTAGTTTTCCTTGTGACTTTTGTTGCTCCAAGACTTCATTGTGTACGTGGTGCTGGGGTTCAAATTTGTGTACTTGTGCGTGCCAGGCAAGCACTGTAAACACCGATCCATGGCTCTAGCCCTGAGACTACTTACTTTCAATGTTCTTATAGAAAGATGTTTATTAATTCCTGCTATTTTGATTTATTTCTAATCTTTAATTTGGTCCTGTTTCTCATTTGCTTAACTACTCTGCAAATGAGATCTGTTCATTTGCGAACACTGGGGTTTGTTTTTTATTTTTTCTGTGCTGAGTATTTCTTTAAGTTTTGAAGTTCTGGCTTAGTAGTGAGGAATTCTTTTAGTTTCTGCTTATCTTGGAAGGTTTTATTTGGTCTTCAATTTTTAAAGGAAGCTTTGTTGGATATAGCCATTTTGGTTGACAGTTATTTTCTTTCAGGACTTGGAACACATTATTCCAAGCCTTTCTGACTTTTATAGTTTGTGCTGAGAAATCAGAAGTGATTCTGATTGGCTTGCTTGTACATGTGACATGACATTTTTCTCTTGAGGCTTTTAAAATTCTATCCTTGTTCTGTATGTTAGGCATTTTAATGATAATGTGTTGCGGAGAGGTAATTTTTTTGATCTTGCCTGTTGGGGTTCTGAATGCCTCCTGTATCTGGATGTCCACTCATTCTGAAGGTTTGGAAAATTTTCTGTTATTATTATCCAGAAGAGGTTATCTATTACATCTGCCTATATTTCACAACCCTCCTCAGTTACGATGAGTCTTAGATTTGGTCTCTCAGTGTTGTCCCCAAGCTCCTGTATATTCTGATCATGGCTACTTCTTTTCTTTTCTTTAACACTGCCTGAATGCTCAAGGTTGACAACTTTGTCTTGCGGTCCTGAGATTCTGTCTTCAGCATGGTCCACTCTATTCGAAAGACTTTAAAGTGAACATTTTATTTGATTTGTTGTGTCTTTCATTTCCAAGGTTTTTGTTTGGTTCTTTTTCAATCTCTATCTCCTTATTGAATTTCTCATTCATATCCTGTACTTACTGACTTTCTTAATTCATTAAGTTATTTTACTGTGTTTTCTTGGAATTCAACCATCCAGTGATGCTTCCATCAACCCAGTCCCAGCTCTGTGTTGCCTTTCAATGATTCTTCTTAACTTCTGGTTACCTCTAGGACATCTTCAGTTTTTCCACTGCCTTCATATTTCTTCCTTTCCCTTTCTTCCTTTTTTAATATTTGTTTTTTGACTTGGTCATTTGTGGAGGAACAGGAAGATAGATGTGTTCAGTGTGCCATTTTTAAGGGGGGCAGTAACAGGGAGAAGGAGAGCATTGACTTTATTTATTTATCTGGTTTTTGTTTCTACAACACTTAGTTGTGTATATGGTGCTGGGGTTTGAACCTGGGTCCTTGCACATGCTCCAACTACTGAGCCACTGCTCCAGCCCATCAGTGTGCCATCTTGATAAATCTCCATGGACTGTTTAATTTGTTATTTTAAGCTAATTTATTGTTTTCGATTATTTTGACTGAGTATCAAGTAGAGAGGAGTTGCACAGAACAGCAAATATAGTAACTGGTAGGGACTGACTAGTAATAAAGGGATAAGCAAGACTTGATGAACATGAAAGGTTGCTGTCTGTGAGTTGAGGTTCCTTGTTCTTCCTGTGAGAGGGGTAGGGGCCTGGAATTCTGGCAGCACAGAAGCTAGTGGAGCTCCTATCTGCAGCCCTGTGATTGGGTAGCAGCTCTGGCAACTCTACGGACTCTGTCCTATCCCTCCATGGCTTCACCATGGAAACCTTCTTTTGTAACTGGCAAGGGCATGGGACTTAGCCTTCAAAGTCTGGACAACCCTGGGACAGCCCTTGTCCCAGGATTCTTCCTCCTCTTTCCTCTTTTGCTCTCTGCTTTTCCTTACCCTATTTTTTCCTTCTGCTGTCCTCCTTGCTCCTTCTTTTTTCCCTCCTCCTCTGCCTTACTCCTTGACTGTCTCCATGGATGTAGACCTTTAAACGTGAACCACATTTAAAGTTGATTTCACACACAACTTGTATTTTTGTTCTGCCTACTGTGAGATTTGAAAGTCCCTGGGGTTGGGGAAGTCCAGAACTCAAAAACCTAAGACCTGGCTACCTCTCCATGAAAGGCAAAGGCAGAAGAATCCCCTCATTCCTTTGGGGATGCTCCACTGCAGCCAAGGTTGGGATGTGACCCTAGCTTGTCCATTACTATTGCTGCAGTAACTGCAGCCTCAAGTGTGAGCCTCAGCCCACCCTCTCCATGGGCACGTGGCAGTTCCCAGAGGAGCCCAGGCCTACCCCTGGGTCTACTGTAGTCTTTCCCTTTGTCCAGGCACTCAAGACAATGTGCCCCTCTCAGCAGGACCAAGGTGGCCCCTTTACCTTTCCTCTGGGTTCTCAGGGATCCATCTTGGATTGAATGAATGAGCAGAGAGTGCTCATCGGGGGAAAGGGAAGAGGAGAAGTGAAAAGTGGGACCAACCTGAGAGAAAAGGACCAAATTGGGGATACACCTGGAACTTGGGGCATTCTGGTCTTTCTTTCCTGGATAGGCAGCCCTGTTGGCACTCCAGATACCCGAGGAAGGCCTATCACGTGGGCAGAAGAGGCACGCTCTTACTGCCAGTGCTCAGGGCCTACAGCTGTCTACTGCCCTGATTCCTGAAAATCTAACCCCAGGAATTCTGCCCAGTGGAGTAGCATCCTCTTCTCAGATGTAACTACCCTCAAAGGGTGGTCGAGGAAGTCTTTAGCCTTCTTGTGGAGTGGGGAAGGAATAGACAGTTTTGAGATTTTGAATGAGCCAGGGACTTCTGGGATCTGCAGAGGTGTCAGGGTCTAGGGTCAAGACTCTGCACTTCAGTCTGAGTCTTCAGAGACCATGGGTGCTGGGCCTCTGGGTCGGCAGTGGACCTTTGACTGCTCATATTCATGAATAATCATCTGGTGATCTGGGTCCTGGGGGTCCATCCGGTGGCCGTACCTGCTGAGATGCATGCTCAGGGCTCCTCGGACTCTGAGCTCTTGAACCTGTCTGACCCAGTCCATGCTGTTGGTCCTTCCAGCCCACTCTACAGGGCACATAAGGCTTCTCAGAGGACTCAGTGCTGTGGCCTCTGTGCCCTGTTGCTGTGTCCCCAAGCCTGATGCGGACTCTGGCTCTCAGTCGACCTTGACAGGTGTTGGTGGCTGAGGGAGCACAGCTGCCAGCCAGTGCTTGCTGAGCCCGGCTGTGCCCTGAACCCTGTGGGAAACACAGGATGAGGCCTGGAGAAGGACCCGTGCCAGTGGGGTCTTCCACAGGAGTGGTCTCTTCAGAACCCTTGGCCTCCTTCCACCGTTGCTGCCTCTCCTGGGGACAGCACAGGCCAGGTCCATGGGAACTGGAGGCCCCAGGGCTCGTGTTTGCCTCCACTAATCTCAAGAATGCACTTGTTTTCCCTTTCAGTTTGGGAAGTCCTCGGCAGCTCCCCTTCGTGGTGATAGTGCGGGGCGGAGACCGTGGGAGCCAGCGGGATTTCTTTCTTTTTCTCCAACTCTTCCTGTTACCTCTGGCCTCCATTTCAGCTTCTCTTTGGAGTTCTCAGCAAACATGGAAATAGATGTTCTGAATCTGGACACTTCAACTACATTTTTTCTGTGAATCTCCTCCTGATAGGGAGTATCTGGGCAGGTGTGACTATATCCATTTTACAGATGTACCTGTTGGTGTTCATGGACACACAGCAAGTGTGAGCAGTGTCAGCAGAGCACAGGGCTCTCCCGCAGTACTCCAAGCTTAGCTCCAGGGTGCGGATTACCCTGAACAGCCCCTGTCTGTTTCATGTTGTCTCCACTAATCTGGTAGCCCCTTCATATTCCCAGTTTCCAGAAACTGGACAACAGTGGATGTTTGTTCAAAGAGTGAATGGTTGATATAAAGTCCCCACTGTGTGCCAGGGGCTCTAGTGGGTGCCTCTTAAACACATAATCCTTGATCTTCCCAACAACCCTGAGAAGTAGCTGTTGTTCCCATTTCATAGATGGGACTTCTAGGGCTCAGAGAAGTTAGGTAAGTTATCAAAGGTCACAGAACTTGTAAGAGGTTGAGGTGAGATTCAGACCCATGTCATCTGACTCCAGGACCCATGTTGGCTCCTAGCACAAATGGGATAAATGGCCTGAGAAGGAAGGGCAGTGGGAAGAAGGACCCTTTCTTCCTGTCTCTGTAGTGATCTCTCACTGAGGGAGGCTGCAGAGGTGACCTGAACTCCCTAGGCAGGGAACAATTCTCAGCCCTTCTCTGCAATTACAAGATCACAAATGCAAGTTTGTTGAAGGACTGAATGACCACTCTCGAAGATGACCATCAAGCCTCTTCTCTCCCAAGGCCAGCCTTCCTGGCTCTGTCTTTATCAGCCTCGAGGTCTGTCTTTTTTTGCCCGCCTGTGCATGCTGGGATACCCTGGGCTGCCCTAAGCCTTCTTCTCATTACTAATGTTTTTCTGAGAGACATCATTTCTAGTTACAGTTTCAGTTAATCTCTGTGTGCAGGTGGCTTCCAAACCCACATTTCTGGCTCAGCCTTTGACATTGAGCTCCAGAATTTCATTGATCTCTACCTGAATGCCCATCAGACATCTCACCTCAACCTTCTGAAGGAGTTTGCACTGTTTCTTCCTCATCCCAGACATAGGGACAGGGATTGTCATTTGCTCAGCAGCCCAAGCTCTCAAACTCAGCCTCATTCTTGACAGTCCCTCCTGTTCACTTTTCCACAGCTGAGTTCTCCTTGGAAAATGATCAAGTTCTGGTGCCACATAAATCTGGGCCACCTTAATTCATCCTCTGGATTATTTGGTAGCTTTCCAACAGACTCCATAAGCTCCATACCCTCCCTCAATCCCACCGCACCCATTATCCGTAACAGAGCACTCAGAAGAATATTCTAAATCTCATATCCGACCACATCACACCCTTGATTTAAAATACTGACTCACCACGTAAGGCCCTCCAGGACTGCACGCACAGGAGCCAGGGACCATGTGTTCCCCAGGGTGTTTCAAAGCCCCCCCAGGGGGAGCTCTCTGCACCTGAAGCCTCTGACATGGGGATTTCACTGGCAAGTTAGAGATGAATATTAGATGTCAATTCCCTTGAAGAGAAAGAACATTTAAGTTAACTTCAAAGTGTAAAGGATTCACAGTATTCTTCTGGGAGCAGGTGTGGACAGCCGGGAGACAGGAACAGGAGCTGGAATTTTCTAGATGCATGAAAAGAGGTAAGAACCTATTAAAATGGGAAAGGAAGGGAAAGGACATTGTAACTCCTTGGCCTACACTCTACAGTGAGGTGCTAAATTTACCCATGGACCAACTGCTGGAGTGTATGCACGCATGTGTGTGTGACTGCATATGACAGTGTTGTATGAGTGTGTGTGTGCATGCATGTGTCAGTGTGAGTGTATGTGTGTGTGAGTGTGTGAGAGTGTGTGGGTGTGTGTGCATGTGTGAGACTGCGTCTGCATGTGAATGTGTGCATGTGTGTGTGTGCATGCACGTATGTGAGTGTGTTGTGTGAGTGTGACTGTGTGTGTGTGAATGTGCATGATTGTGAGTGAGATTGTGTGAATGAGTGTGTGCACGAACGTGTGAGTGTGTGTGAGAGCATGTGTGCATGAGATTGTGTATGTGTATGTGCGATCTGTGTGTCAGTGAGTGTGGTGTGTGTGCGTGTGTGTGCATGAGTGGGAGCACACGTCAGTGTGAGTGTGTGCGTGTGTCAGTGTGAGTATGTGTGAGTGTGAGTGCATGCATGTGTGCAAGTGTGTCAGTGTGCATGTGAGTGTGCCTGCGTGTGTATGTGTGTGTCTATGTGCAAGTGTGTGTGAATGAGCATGAACACATGTGCATGTGTGTGCACACACATGTGTCAGTGTGTGCAAGTGTGCGAGTGTGTGTGCATGTGAGTGCACGTGCGCATGCGTGCGTGTGAGTACATGCACGTGTGAGTGTTGTGTGCGTGAGTGGGTGTGTGCGTGCACACATGCGTGTGTTGTGTGAGTGTGTGTGCATGTGTGCGTGCATGTGTCAGTGTGTGAATGTGTAAGTGTGTGCGAGTGTGTGTGCTGTGTGTGAAAGTGTGTGTGTCAGTGTGTGGATGTGCATGTGAGTGTGCATGAGCGTGCTTTTGTGTGTGATTGTATGAGTGCATGAGTGTGTGTGATTGTGTGTGTGCGTGTGTGTGTGACTGTGTGTGTGTCCGTGCATGTGTGTGTGTTACTGTGAGGGTCCGCGCATGTGTGTGTATGTGAGAGGGTGTGTGTAATTGTGCATGTGCATGTATGCGTGAGGGTATGAGTGTGAGTGTGCATGTGTGAGTGTGTGCATGTGTGCGTGAGTTTGTGTGTCAGTGTGTGAATGTGTGAGTGTATCTGTTTGGTATGTGTGTGTGCATGAGAGTGAGCACACATGTCAGTGAGTGTGCATGTGTGCGTGTGTGTCAGTGTGAACATGTGTGACTGAGTGCATGAGTGTATGCGATTGTGTGATTGTATGAGAGTGCAAGGGTGTGTGTCTGCGAGTTTGTGCCACTGTGAATGTTCCCGTGTGTGTGCCCGTGTGTGTGAGTGTGCAATGCGTGTTTGCATGTGTGTGCATGTGCATGCGTGTGAGTTTGTGATTGTGAGTGTGTATGGTGAATGTGTCATTGTGTCAATGTGTGATGTGTGTACTTGTATGCATGAGTGTGAGCACGTGTAAAGTGTGATTTTGTAAGTGTGCGAGAGTGTCGCAGTGTGCGAGCATGCGAGTGTGTTGCAGTGTGCTAGAGTGTATGAAAGTGTGCAGGAGTCTGTCACAGTATGCTATTGTGTGTAAAAGTGTGAGAGTGTCACAGCGTGCAAAGGTGTGTGAAAGTGTGTCACAGTGTGCTATAGTGTGTAAAAGTGTGATATCATGCCGCAGTGTGCTAGAGTGTGCCTGAGTGTGCAAAAGTGTCACAGTGTGCTAAGTGTGCGACAGTGTCACAGTGTGCAAGTGTGAGGGTGTGCAAGAGCATGTCGCAGTGTGCAAGAGCTTGCAAGAGTGTGTCGCAGTGTACTAGTTTGTAGAAGCGTGTAAGAAAAGTGTCTTACAGTGCAAGAATATGCGAGTGTGTCACAGTTTACAGGAGTGTGTGAGAGTATTTCATAGTGTGCAACAGTGTATAAGAGTGTGTCGTAGTGTGCTAGAGTGTGTAAAATGTTTAATAGTGTGCAAGAATGTGTTTCAATGTTCTAGAATGTGCAAGAGTGTGCAACAGCGTGCCACAGCGTGCAAGGGTGCCTAAGAGTGGGCAAGAGCGTGCCACAGTGTGCTAGAGTGTGCAAGAGTGTGTCAGTGTGCAAGAGTGTGCAAGAGTGTATCATAGCCTGAAAAAGTGTGTGGAAGTGTGTAAGAGTATTCGAGAGTGTGTCACGGCTTGCAAGAGTGTGCAAAAAGTGTGTCACAGTGTCAAAAGGGTGTGGGAGTGTGTAAGAGTATGTAAGTGTGAAAGAGCATGTCAAAGTGTGCACGAGCATGCGAGATTGTGCCACAGTGTGCAAGGGTGTACTAGAGTGTGCAAGAGTGTTCCACGGTGTGCACAAGAGTGAAGGTGTGCGAGGGCATGTCACAGTGTGCAAGAGTGTACAAGTGTCACATTGTGCAAAGGTATTCTAGAGTGTGCGAGTGTGTCACAGTGTTCAAGAGTGTGCAAGAGCATCAGAGTGTGCAAGAGCGTGCGAGAGTGTCAGTGTGCAAGGATGTGCTAGAGTGTGCGAAAGTGTGGAAGTTTGCTCCCAAAGGGTGTGTGAGAGCGTGTCACAGTGTGTAGGAGTGTGCAAGAGTGTCAGTGTCCAAGAGTGTGTTGCAGTGTGCAATGTTGTGCGAGAGTGTGCCATAGTGTGCAAGAGTGTGTCACAGTGTGCAATAGTGTGCGAAGAGCATGTCACAGTGTGCGATGTGTTTCATAGTGTGCAAGAGTGTGTGAAAGTGTGTAAGTATGCGAGAATGTCACAGTATTCTAGAGTGTGAGTGTGCCACAGTGTGCAAGAGTGTGTGAGCATGTGCAAGTGTCACAACGTGCAGAAGTGTGAGGGTTGTGAGAGCGTGTCACAGTGTGCAACTGTGTGAGTGTCACAGCATGCAAAAGTGTGGAAGTGGAAGTGTCACAATGTGTGAGAGCATGTCGGAGAGTGCAAGAGTGTGCAATGGTGTGCTAGAGTGTGCAAGTGTGTCACAGCGTGCAAGTGTGTGAGGTTGTGTGAGAGTGTGCAAGTCACAGTGTGCAAGAGTGTGTAAGAGTATGCGAGAGTGTCAGTGTGCCGGTGTGCAGAAGTGTGGTACAGTGAGAAGTGTGCAAGTGTCACACATTGTGCGAGAGTTTGCAAGTGTGTAAGTGTTCGAGTGTGTCACAGTGTGCTAGAGTGTGTCAGTGTGCGAGATTGTGTGAGTGTATGATTGTCATTGTGTGTGCATGCACGTGTGTGATTGTGCGTGCGTTTGTGAGTGTGCAAGCATGAGGGTGCTAGTGTGTGTTTGATTGTGAGTGTGTGCGAGTGTGAGGGAGTGTGTGTGAGTGTGTGAGTGCATGTGTGAGTTGTGTGTGCATGTGTGCATGTTTGTGTGTCAGTGTGTGGTGTGTGCATGAGTGCATGAGTGTGAGTGCACGTGTCAGTGTGAGTGTGTCAGAGTGTGTGATTGTGTGAGTGCATGAGTGTGTGTCTGATTTTGTGTGAGTGTGCATGAGTATGATTGTGTGCGTGAGTGTGCATGCATGTGAGTGTGTCTATGAGTGTGAGTGCGAGTGTGCTTGCATGTGTGCATGAGTGTATGAGTGTGAATGTGTGAGAGTTGTGATTGTGTGAGTGAATTAGTGTGCTAGTGTGTGCTTGAGTGCACACATGTGCAAGTGTGCGAGTGTGTGTGAGGGAGAGTGTGAGAGTTTGAAGGTGAGTGTGAGTGTGTGTGAGCATGTGTGCATGAGTTTGTCTCTGTGTGTGAATGTGTGTCAGTGTCATGTGTGCGCGTGTGTGCATGAGTGTGAACGCACGTGTCAGCGAGTGTGTGCATGTGTGTGTGCATGTGTCAGTGTGCGTATGCGTGTGAGAGTGTGTGAGAGTGTGTATGTGTGCCTGTGCGAGTGTGTGCATGTGCGAGTGTGTGAGTGTGAGTGCGAGTGTGCATGTGTGTGCACGTGGGAGCGTGTGAGGGAGTGTGTGTGAATGTGTGTGCAAGTTTGTGAGTGTGTGTGCACATGTGAGTGCGCATTCACGTGCATGCAAGTGTGTGTTGTGGGTGCGTGAGTGTGCATTCACATGTGTGCGAGTGTGAGTGTTGTGGGTGTGTGAGTGTGTGCGTGCGGATGTGTGTGTGTGTCCATGTGTGTGAGTGTGTGTACGTACAAGTTTGTTTGTGGGTGTGTTTGAGTGTGTGTGTGTGTCCATGTGTGTGAGCGTGTGTACGTACGAGTTTGTTTATGTGGGTGTGTTTGAGTGTGTGTGTGTGCACGTGCACACTTGTTCTAGTTTAACTCCTACTAGGAGAACAATTCTCTCGGTGGCCCCATAGGCACAGAGGAGCTGGCCACACAGCAGGTGCCCAGTAAGCTGGCTTGCTGCCCAGAGCTTGGCCTGTCCTTGCCCCTGCTGAGGACGTCCTTACCAGCTACCTTCCCCAGGAGACAGGGAAGTGTTTGCGGCAGGAATGGAGACACTTCCTGGCTTCCCTTTGGGCTCTAATGCACTCCTTTCCCATGAACTCCCTGCCCTTCTGCAGGCCAGACTTGTAATCTAATAAAGCAGCTCCCCAAGCAGCAGGGGTAGCGACAGGGTGGGAAAGCCTGGAAGTCCTGCCACGGTCCCAGCCCCCTCCAGCGTCAGAGCTCCTCCTGGGAACTGCAAATTCCCCAGAGATGCCAAAGTGTCTTCTCAGCCCCCAGCCACCCCTTAGTGTCTTACACTCAGTCAACAAATGCTTATATTGTGCCCCATGCTGGTCTAAGTGCTGTTGATGCAGCTTAAACAGAAAAAAGTCTGGGCCCTTATGGAGCTGATATTCTAGTCTTTCTTGGTGGTGTAGGGGAGACATCAATGAATCAAAAACACAGTAAAATATAATGCACGAGATACTGATGAGCACTGAGCTAAAACAAGGCTATGAAAGGGGTTGTGGAATATCTCGTGGATGAAGAGCTGAAATTTCAGAGTGTTCAGGGGAGGCCTCACTGAGAAGGTAACTTTTTAATGTTATTGTAGAAAATATGTATAACATAAAATGTACCATTTGAACGACTTTTAAGGGTGTAGTTCAGTGGCATTCAGTGCATTCACGTTGTTATGTATCCATTGCCACCATTCATCCCCAGAACATTTATTGTTCTCTCCTGAAATTCTGTATGCATGAAACAGCAACTCCCCATTTCTCCCTCACCTCAACCCCTGGCAAACAATGCTATCTATGCTTTTTATCTCTATGAAATTGCTTACTTTATACTTCATATGAATACAGTAATATGCCACATAATACATCATATAAGGCTACTCCATGTTTTGTGTGTATGTTTGGCTTACTTTGTATAGTATATCTCCCAGGTTCATCCATGTTTTAGCATGTGCCAGAATTTCATTCCTTTTGGAGGCTGAATATTTCATTGAATGTGTATATCACAGTTTGGCAACAGATAGTCGGGTTGTTTCCACCTCTTTGCCTACCGTGAATAATGCTACTATGAACATCAGTTGGCATATAAATATCGTTTGGAATCCATGCTTTTAATTCTTTTGTGTATATCTGGAAGTGGAATTCCAAGATCATACGGTAACTCAGTGTTGAATTATTTGAAGAACTGCTGTCCTGTTCGCAGGAGCTGAGCATATTCGATTCCTACCCAAAATGCAGAATGGGTCCCAGTTGCTCCACATCCTTGCCAACACTTGTTTGTTTAAATAATACTCATCCTAATTGGTATGGATTATCTCATGTTGGTTTGATTTGCATTTCCCTTGTTATTAATGATGTACTTATCTTATATGCATATGCCCTTTATATATCTTCTTGGAGAAATGGCTAAATCCTTCACCCATTTTTAGATTGTGGTTTTTGCTTTTTTGGTTGTTAAGTTTCAGGAGTTCTTTATATATTATGAATATTAATCCTTTATCAAATATATGGTTTATAAATATTTTCCCCCAGTGAATGGTCTTGGCATCCTTGCTGAACATCACCTGATGATACGTATGGGGGAGAAGGCAATTTCTGAGTAACTTGGAGCTAGCAAGGAGAGCAGCCATGTGAATGTTGGGGGCAAAGTGCCTGTAGGGTAATGTCGAGTGCAAAGGTCCTGAGAAGGGACGTTAAGAAGGGGAGGTCTGGCTGGATTAGAGTAATTGAAGAGGAGAGGAATAGCAATGAGATTAGAAGAGATGGGGACAGGGTGGAGGAGAAATCATGGAGGATCCATGGGCCACAGAGAAGACTTTGATTTTACCCTGAGCACAACCAGAAGCTTTTGGAGGGGTGTGGACAGAGGAGTGACGTGATCCTGTTCATGTCTCCACCCAGCTCTCCTGTTGAGAACAGACTTGGAGACCTGGGCAAAACAGAAGGCCAGGGATCAGGACACCAAGTGGGGAGGATATGGGACTTGGGATAGGGGGCTGACAGGTGGTGAAAAATCTGGATGATCAGGTTTGATGACTGACTATGAGGTGAAAGAAAAAATGGCCCAGGTGGACTGTGACAGGCAGAAATGCTGGGGAAAGATCAGGATTTCCAATTGTGGATGGGCTAACCTTGAAATATTCATCAGTCAGTGGAAGACTGGACATGGGTCTGATGATCAGGAGAGAGCTTTTGGTTGGAGTCATGGAGCAGGCGAGGGGGTCCTCATGTTGCTGTGCTCTAGGCCAGTCTCTTTCCTTCTCTGAGCCTTGGTTTTTCCCTGTGAAAAATAAGCTGGCTAGATCAGACACTTGAAGCAACATCTTCCAGCCTGCTGGGTCCTGATGCTAACAGGAGAAGAAGGAGGGAGGACATCGAGGAGGCCTGCTCCTCTCTCTAGATGATTTCTCTTAAGATCACCCCCTCCATAAGCAGGATCAGGCAAGCGGGTAAAGGGTTGACTCAAAAGGGAAAAGAACTTTTTGGGAGAGCAGCAGGAAGCTGTGAAAGCTGTGGAAGATTGCTGAGGACCCTCACAAGCCATGCTTACGAGGTAACCCTCTGATACCCATGTCAAAATCAAAACTGAGAGCTGAGTGCAGTGGTGCACACCTGGAATCCCAGCTGAGGCAGGAAGATCACAAGTTCAAGGCCAGCCAGGGCAACTTAGAGAGACCCTCTCTCAAAATAAAAAATAAATAAAAAGGACTGGGATGTAGCTCAGTGATGGAGGCTATGGGTTCAATCCCCAGTACCACCGAAAAAAGAAGAAAAAATGAGTGCGGACCTTGGCATTGGAATGCAGAAGTTCCTGAGGGACAGTGCTCAGGTGTATGCTTTCCTGGGGTCTTTAATTAGCAGAAAGACAGAGGCAGAGGGATCCTGCCTGGTGAAGACCATAGGACAACAGGGAGAAATATGAGGATGGGTGCAAAGCTCAGCCTGGCCAGTTCGGAAAGAACAGATGAGGCTGAGTCTCTCTTGGACTGTTAGGGAGATTAATAGCCACAGACAAGGGCCCTCACGCATCACTAGGGAGAAGATTTCAAAGACCCTTAAAAATCATTGGGAATCGTTTGAAAAGGAAACTGCTCACAAACAGCCAGAGACCCGCCAAATGTGCTGGCGTATAGCTCACCAGGCGATGCTTGTAATCTAATTGCCCATGAGCAAGAGTTTAAAACAATATTTATGATGTAGAAAAATAGCTCGTGATTTGATTTGTACAGAAGAAACATGCCTAATGAGTAAATTAGATTTTGATCTTGCTGGCTGGGGTCCCGTGGGTGGAGCCTGGCCCCTAAGAGGGGCGAGGCTCTCCTGCCCATCACCTTACTCCCTACCCCTTGTGCCCACCGCCTGGTCCTGGTAACAGCTCTGTGCCCTGGTAGTTGGATGCCCAAGATCAGCACCAAACCCCACATGTTGGTGCTTAGGAGTTGGGCAAAGCATCCACCCTTTTTCCTGGGCCCACCAGGTCTTAAGTCCACCTCCCCTCCAGGAAGCCTTTCCAACTGTTCCTACCCACTCTCTCCATCTCCACAGCCCCGAGAGTCTGCAACGCACCATTTGGCTTCAGTGAGATGGAGCTGCTTCTTAATTAGACAGTCTCTAGCTTGGACTGTTACTGGCTGGTGTGCTGCCTCCTGCAGCCTGGTGGACGCTCCCTGATGGGAAAGATGTAGTACTTTTCTGGCCTTATTTAGTGGAGGACTGCATGTGTCTCTCCTGAGTCCATTCCCCTTCTGGAAGAAGGGTCCTGAGGTCTCTTAGTGAAACTGCCCACCCCACCCTCAGTCCATGTGGTCCCTAAAGGGCAGAACAGACTCCTCCCAGCCTTTTGTGCCAGGTTGGGCATGTGACCCAGACCCGGCCAATCAGAGCTCCATGGTCCTGGGACTCAGTGATTGGATCTGGGGTCAGCAAGTGACTCGCACCCGGGCCAATGGAGGGCTCCTTGGGACCATTGCTTTAGAGACAGGTGTTCTTCCTCCTGGAATTGCTGAACTGGGGGAATCAAAGCCCCGCTTCTGATGGCCATCTGGGGTTTGGAATTGGAGGTGAGAAACATGGAGTCCTGGCACTGTGGTCAAGCAGCTGAATCTGGACATGGGTGATCCACACACTTGAACCCAGTACCTTCCCTGTTTCCTTCTTTCAACCAATTTGAGTTGGGTTTTAGTTTTTTTACCCTGGGACCTGTAGTTCTGACATACACAGCCAGGCACAGGTGTCCAGGAGTGAGAAGACACTTTTAGAACTGAACAAAGTTTTGAGAGAATGTAACAAAAATTGTTTTTTTAAACTCTCTAGACGTCATTTGGACGTCTGTGACTGAAGCCAGTTTCCCAGACTTCCTGACTGCCTGCTCTGAATTGGCTCCTCCCCTAGGTGCTGGGGGCCTGGAGAGGAATCAGGACAGACCCAGCCCTGAGGAACCCACAGTCTGGTAGGGAGTGAAGAAGAGAAGCAGTAGTCAGCTACAGTCAGGGGCTAGAGGAAGAAGTAGTACCACACGCTAGGAGCATCCCTGGGACCACCGGGCTCTGACAGCCCTTGATGCAGAAGCAGGCACCAGATGAGGAGGAGGGATGAAAAGGCCCAAGGGGAGGGTGACAGGGTTGGGGCAAGGAACAATTGAGGCCCCTAAGAGACCCAAAAGCTGCTGTTCCCCAAAAGAGATCTGGTGTGTCCCCACTCCACAGCATCCCCCTCAGCTAAGAGATGAACCAGAACCGGGCAGTGATTGCCGGGGGCACATGGGCATCTGGAACTGGAAGGTGATGGGACTTTCCAACCTCACGGGCATGCAGTGGTGCAGGTCCTTAGCTGCCTGAGCCCATCACATCCACCCTGGTGTTCATTATCTAAGACCATGGTGGCATTGGCAGCAATTTTATGACATTTGCCGGCTATTTCCATGTGACTGGCACTGTTCTTGGGCTTTACACTCAACCTTCTGTATCCTCCCATCTCTATGGTAAGTAGCTTCCTGGGCACACACTTTCCTGATGGTGCTTAGTCAGGTTGGAACCAAGTCCTGAACCAAGTGCAAGTTTGCCCCACCAGATGAGAGTCTGCGTGGTAACTATGGTGATGGCTTACTATAAAGTAAATCCAGTGGTGCTCAGCTGGTCAGTCACCAAATGCCTATTATTTACTGAGCTTACCTCCTTCTCCACTCATCTGGTAAAGAGAGAATAAGAAGCAGACCCTAGGTGGAAATACACCCCCCGGCATTTCAGGAGCCGGGAATGCAGGTCATGATGTGTGTGCAGATCCATCCATGTTAAGGCACAGACGTGAATAGAAGAGTAAGCTCAAGTCTCTCTGTGATCAGAAGAAGCATTCACAGGTGCTCGTGGCCAATTAGAGATTAGAGGACAGGAATAATAAGACGTAGCCTTCAAGTGGCAAGCTTGTTGCTCACTAAGATCCTAACAGTGACAGGGCTGGCACTGCGGATGACTCCTGGATATCTCCTGGGAGGTGGAAATTATTAGCCCATTGTTTGGAGGAGGCAGTTGAGGCTGAATTTGCTTATACCTGGCTGAGGCAAGCACAGGAAAGTGGGGATCAAACCCAAGTTTGGACTGTTTTCTCCATGTATCAGTAGCTTTTGGGTATCTGTGGAGTCTGCCACCTGCCTGCTTAGGTGGGCTGACCCTCCAATCCTCCGTAGATGCCCAGTGTCACAGCGCTGGGGAAGGGTGGGAAAGAGTCTCTCACATTCCTCAGCCCCATTTACAGGTAGGGAGGCTGGCTGGAGCCAGAGCTGGGCAGTGGGCTGGCTAGCCTGTCTCTCTGTGCTGTCCCACGTCCCTGGTTGTGGAGATGGATGTCAGACTTCAAAGGCACGGTGCACCGTCTCTCCAAACCCCAGCCCATGAGAAAGCGTCTAAATCCCAGAACAAAGGCCGTTCCAGACTCGCATCACCTGCTCAGCACTTAGCACGGGGCTTAATTAAAGCTTCTTGGAGTGAGAGTGAGGAGTGAGTGAGAAAGTCGGTGACACTAAAGACTCTGCCATTAACAGAGCCAGCCTTGCTGCTAAGATCCCACTTGAATTCAAAACAGGACAAATAATTGGAAATCTGAGCAGAGTGAGTGGTGGGGCCGGTGGGATGAATGACAGAGGTCTGGCAGCTGTGGGAGGGAGACCTTTCATATGGGGCGATGTGGCCGGCACAAAAGCTCCCAGAGAAACTCAGTTCTGGGGGCCAGTGTCCTGCTCTAGCTGAGAGCCACAGGCCGGGGCCTGGGTAGTGCTCGGGGACACTGAGTAGCACCAAAGGTGTGTCAGGCACTGCACTAATTTTTTTAAAATAAATATTATTTCATTTATTCCTTAAAAATACATATCTCAATATCTATCTGTCTTAATAGCAAGATACTACTATTTTCTCATTTGTACAGATGAGGAAGCTGAAGCTTAGATGAGTTAAGTAGTTTTCCCAGGATCCCTCATTTGCTGATGGTTGAACTGGGCTTATGAACCTGTGTGCCGTGACCTTGGAGTATTTGTACACAACCACACTGCTTCCCTTGAGCAAGCTGGCTTCTCATTCTTGGCTTGGGTGACTTTGGGCAAGGAGTACCAGTCGTTCAGTCTCAAGCATTGGTCAGGTACAGTGAATAGCTTAGCAAACCCCAGTAATAACCAGTGTGATTGGTTTCCATGTACCAGGCACTAGGCACTTGGCACTTACATGCATTATCTCCCTTAATCCTGTTGATAAGCATTTAGGTGAGTGCTTTTACTGTCTCTACTCTGCAGGCAGAGAAACTGAGCCTCGGAAAGGCTAAGTGATTTCTTCTTGGTCCCTGGCTGGTTAGTAGTGGAGCCAGGATTTGAACCTACATCCTTTAGCCCAAAATACAATCCCCAAACCACTGCTGGTATCCGGCGCTTATTCTCAAAGGGCCTTCATATAGAGCCTGGGCAGGTGTGCCCACAGGTAGTGAGAACACTGACTGATAGATGCCCACACACCTAAATGTGACCATTCCCAGAGATGGGTAGGAACCGGGTGTCAACACTGAGTGCCAGTCATTTATGTCCTCATGGTGATAACCCTGCTGCACTGCCTTGTTCTGCCTAACCCTTTCTCCCTTATCTCTTTCCTATCTAGTTCCTATCTATTCATTCCCACATCCTGGGAATTCTGCACCCTTCTGGACCCTCTGAGGAGAGTTGGGGGTGCACACTGCATGGGGACCTTGCTCCATGCTTGCAGGAGACAGGACCCCACACCTTTTCAAGAGGTGATAGCAGGATGTGAAGGACGTGGACACTGGAGTGAGGTCTCAGGGTGACTTGTGATTTATGAGTCTAGGTTTCCCTGTCTCTGAAATGGAGCCAAAGGTCCAGAGAAAGGGTGCAGAAGGTCAGTGCTTTTGGGCTTGCACTAAAACCTGAGGCACCCTCTCTCTGGACAGGAAGGAAGAGTGGAAGGAAGGCCTCAGGGTACAGAGATGGGGTGTGGACTCCTGCCAGTGCAGCACATGGAATGAGGGGCTTCTTAGAGCTGGAGGCAAGCTAGCCGATGAGAGGTGGTATGGGCACTGGGGAGGAGACATAGGGCCAGGGTGCTCTGAGAGTGCTCAAGGCTGTAAGTGTCAGCTGATCAAGAGACCTGGTCACTTCAGGCATAGGGCCAGTGGGTGGTGGGATGGGTCATTAACCTGGAGGACTCCAAAGCCAGCCATCCCATGGAAACAGCTTGGAGGGTTCCCTTCCCCTGTGACCCTGCCTCCTGGCTCTTACTAGGTGCCTCCAAAAAAGACCCCAGGTTCACAGACTAGCTTCCTACAATGCTGCTTTTCTTTTTTGCCAAAGCTCTGCTCAAATTTCTCATTGGTTCCTTTATAATTTCTTAAACTGGTGTTTAAGATTCTTTACAGGTTGGCTCCCATCTCCTTTTCAAATTATCTTTTTTATTTTCTGTACACCTCTAAATAAACTTTTTTTCCACTTTATGCCCTCGATTAGGTCGTTTCCCCTTCCTGGAACCCTTTCGCCCTCTGTACCCTTTCGGACTTTGCCAAATGGTTTGGCATATCTATCGACGTGACTGTGTCCTTTCTTCTCTACTACACTAATATGGTATATTATGTGACTTTTCAGATGTCAAACAAATCAGGCATTTTGGGGATATATCCAACTTGTTAGTGGTGTATAATCCTTTTTTATATGTTGCTATGTTAAGATTTCTAGAATTTTGTATTTGTATTCACAAGTGATATTGATCTGTGGTTTTTTTGTGATATCTTTGTCTGGTTTTGGTATCAGAGTAACCGTGGCTTCACAGAATGAGTTGGGAATTCCTCCTTCTATTTTGTGGTAGAGTTCTCAGAACATTGGTATTAATCATTATTTAAATATTTGGTAGGGTTCGCCAGTGAAGCTCTGTGGACCTGGCGTTTCTTTGTGGGAAGTTTTAAAATTGATGAATTCTATTTTCTTGCTATAGGTCTATTCAGGTTTTCTATTTCTTCTTAAGTCAGATTTTGTAGTTTGTGTTTTTTCATTTAAGTTACCTAGTTTATTGGCCTATGGTTGCTCATAGTATTCTCTTAGAATCCTCTTTCTTTCTCTTAACTTGGTAGTGACATACCCTCTCTCTTATGACTTTAGTTATTTGAGTCTTTTCTCTTTTTTCGTCACTTTAGCTAAAAGTTCATCAGCGTTGTTGATTTTTTCAAAGAGCAACTTCTGGTATTGTTGATTTTCTCCATTGTTTTTCTGTGATCTATTTCATTTATCATCACTCTAATCTTTATTTCTTTTCCTCTGTTTGCTTTGGGATTAGTTTGATATTGTTTTTCTAGAAGAAAATTCTGCAAATAAAAATCCTAAAAATTGGGCTGGAGCGGTGGCTCAGTGGTTTCAGTGCTTGCCTGGCAAGCACGAGGACCCGGGTTCAAACCCCAGCACCACGTATACAACTAAGTGTTGGAGCAACTGAAGGCCATGTGAAAAACTCAATAAAGTTTTCCCTCTTTCTCTGTATCTCTCCCTGTCCCTCTCTCTTAAAAAAAATCCTAAAAATTATGTGACACAGTACTAATGTTTCAGGAGATTGGCTGAAGCCTCAAATACAAAATATAAAGTATGATGCCAGCCACATCCATGCAAATTACTGCAAGCTGGCAGAAGCAATCTAGCGGCTCTCCATTCTGTTTCTCACCTTCAGCCTGCACAAAAGAAAATACGTATTTTTAAAAGAATTTAAAAAATCTTTGTGTTCTCACATCTTTCTACCCCATGGGGGTAAAACAGATACTTCCCCCAATGGGTTAAGAGAACTTCAAAACTACTTGCAGAATTTGGAGTTGCCTGTCAGAAGGGACATCTGTCACCAGTCCCTGGCAGAATATTTGCTGAACTTCAGAAACCCACAAGCCATTTTGCTTCTTGTAGAGGGAAGGACAGTCGGCATGACCAAGGCTCACGTTGCCTGGAGTCTGCAGGTAATTGTGAATGTAGAGATTGCTGCTTGTTTATTTCCAGACACCCAAGGAAAGGGGTTGTCTGGAGTGGCCTGGGATAGCAGGGACAGGGCAAGGGCAGTGGACAGTAGAACAGTCTCACATGAGCATATCCTGTGGGTCATGTGGCTACCAAGGAGGTTCCAGGTCTCGAGCGGACTTGAGGGAACCATCTGCTGGAGAGAGGGAGCCTGAGCAGTGAGAGGCTGGACAAGGACTTTGGGGGGCTGCTCAGGAAGTGTCTCAAGGGGGCGGCCAGGGAATGGTCCTGTGCAGCAGCAGTTCCCTGCAACAGCCCAGCATTCCCAGGGGGTGGTGTGTGCTGGGTGGTCAGCCTTGGGATGTCCGATGTAGGTAGCAAACAGACAGTGGTGATGTCCTCCAAAGACCCACAAACAGGATTTTGCTCCCCGTTTCTCTGGTCTCCTCACCTGCCCCTCTGCCTCCCTCACCCAACCACAGAACACCCTGGAACTGGGAGAACAGAGAAAGAGACCACGCCTCCTACCCCATGACAGTTTCCTGAGTGTAGCAGGGTGCGGCATTAGAGGTGACATCGGAGTTGAGAATGGAACAAGAGCAGCCTTTTAAAAAGACCTGAAAGGAAGATTTGATCCTTGGCTATGGGATCCACGGAAACTTTGTGAATGGGAAGAATTCGAGAGGAGTGTTGAAGATGGCAGACAGGGGACAGTGTGCTACCGTTTTATCAGCTCCTTCAGTGTAAGTCATACAGTAGAACCAGCAAGTCCTCGCATGAGCTCTGTGTGACAAGGAACACACATGAAGGACGTTGATGCCCGTTGATCCCCAGCACTGACTGACAGGTCGACGGGAGGCTCCCGGGGAGGGCTGACCTCCCCAAAGATAGCAAGTGGTGTGCCCAGGATCACGCCATCAGGCCTTGTGGGCCATGTGAGGGCTCCTCGCTCCCCCCCACAAACTTCTGGGAACTGGGAAGCAGTGGCACTTCCCCGTTCACTGTAATTAGTGCTCTAATTATAAAAGGACTGGACTTGGGGGGAGGTCACACAGAGGATGAAACACAGAGGCTCTGAATTCCATTTCCATCATCAGATGTCTCCTGGGAAAGTGAGGGTGTCAGTCCCAACTGGAAGTGGAAAGGGCCCAAGGTTGCCCAAAGTGCTTAAGTTCAACTCCGTCCTCCCGGAAGTCACACTCACCCATTTGAAACTGCCAATCAACTTTCCAGCAAAGGAAAACACACACACACTCACACACACACACACACACACACACACCTCTGCACAAATGGCTTTGATTAGGCTTAGCTGTAGGTTTAAGAAAATTTAATCACCTTAACCTGTTTAGTCTTTTTCCCTGATGAAAATCATCAGTCGGATTCCAGCGTGAGCCAGGGAGGGCTGAGTTGCTGTCAGCACCATTGTTTATGTTAATATGTTATAGGCATGAAATGAAGGAAAGTAGAATTATGAGAAAAAGTCCTGAATGAGTTAGGGGAGTAGGGGTCCTGGTGGGCAGGGCCTCTGGAAGGGCTGTTTGTTTATGCGTCTCAAGAAAGAGCCTCCTCCTACCTGTTTAAAGTCTGAAGTACGCTTCTCTCTGTGATCAGGACTTTTGCAGAACTGAAGGGCTGGAGCCGCGGGCACACCGTTTGCTGGCTGCCTGAGCCTGTCCACACGCCAGCCGTCTCTTCTGAGAAAGGGAGCTATCAGGAACCACCAGCTCACGCATGGGGACCCGTGGGCATGCGGGGTCCAGGGTGGACCCAGGCTCTGGCACATAATGGGTGCACAGGCAAATGCTCCGTGGCATCAGCACCATCCTTTCCATCTGGTGCCACCCTGCCCTGCACCCTGGACCTTGGCAGTGGGTGATTATCACTGCATGTGAAGTGGGCTGCTGGGGACAGATGGAAAAGGCCCTGAATCTGGAGCCTTCCCTGACCTCTGTTATGAGGACTTGGATGACTTTGGGAAAATCGAACCTTCTCTGGACCCTTTTGTCTGCCACATGGGATCACTAGTTGTCTCCAACATTCACTCTTCCCTTCCTCGTCAAAAAACAGTCCCACTGCCACCCAACTAAAGAGCTATGCTTCTTAACATCCTTGTGACTTGGTGTAGCCATGTGAGTACTCTTTGAAATCCAAGAAGAAAACGTTATGTAGAACTTCAGGAAAGTCTCTGAAAAGGGAGGGAGAGGAAACCAGAGAATGTATACCAATAAGTAAAAAAATAAGTATGGTTTATTTATTCCACTGTGGAATATTACTCAACAGTAAAACGGCAGAAACCAATGATAATGCACAATAACTTGAATATACCTCAAAAGCATCATAATGAGCAAAAGAATCTAGACACAGAAGAGTGTGTACTTGATAACTGTATGAAGTTATAGAACAGGAAAATCAATGTGAAATAATGGCAAAGGATGCATTGATGGCAAAGAAGCATGAGAGAAACTTTCTAGGGAAATGAAAATATTCTATATTTCAACTAAGAGGGCGCTTACAAGGATGTTTACATTTCTCATACTATTCTTAGAAATGTGCTTATTTTATTTTAGGCAAACTATACTTCAGTAAAACTTTGTGAAAGAAATAAAGAGGAAGAAACTGCCTTGTCCACAGATGTGATGGCTGGAGCTCTAGCAGCCATATTGGACATGAAGATGGTGCCAGAAATTGCAGAGGAGTAAACCAGAGAAGCCTGGATCCCTGTAGACTTTGTGGAGCTGCTAGGAGCTAGACTGCCTGCCTCTGCACTTCTTTTATGGGAGAGAAAAGCATTTATCTAATCAAAGCCATGGTTAACTTGTGCCGTTGCTGTTGTTACACGCAGTTAAACTGAGTTTTGACAGAAGGAATATGCCCATAGGGCAGCAAGAGGACCAGAAGAGAACGATCAGATGGTCTTAAGGGTACTGCTACTACTCTGATTAGTCTTTCCCCTTCTTTCTCTCTGGTGTGCTGCTGAGGAGCAAAGGGCAGGGAAGGTGGAGTTGTGGGACTGGGGCAGCTTTCTCTTGGAGCCAGGGTTACCGGGCAGGCTGAGCCCAGGAAGGGCATCCCCACCCACTCCGCCTACTGCTCCCCATCCCCACTTACAGGAGAAATGGACCCTGCGCTAGAGCACAGGTAGAGACATACACGTGGCTTTGGGGTGGGGCTGCCTGACTCAGGTGGGGAGGGGGTTTCTTTCTTGCAGGGTGGGTCCCAGTTGCCGTTGGCAGTCCAGCCCAGTCAATGGCAGGGACCCTCCCAGCGCCTAGCCCCCATGTCACCGTTAGCACTAGTCCTGCAGCCCCAGCAGGGGAGACAGGAGGTACCCAGGACCTGCAGGCTGCAGAGGAGGTGGGCAGGCTGCCTCAAGGCTGGGCCTGGAATTTGCCTCCTCTCCTGTTCCTGCTTGCAGAACGGAATGCAGAAAAGGATCGACCATGGGTGCCCTTGCGATGTGTGGCAGCAGAGGCAGATGGTACTGTTCCTCAGCCACTGGACTGCAGAGTGGAGACATCCTGTCGGCTGGGGCCGGGTGCGGAGGCAGGGGCTCTTGGTGTCTGTAAGTCATGCTGCACACACACACGGATATGCACGCGTACATTCACAGTACGTACAATCGGGACCCACTCATACTTCCGGTGTGCACACATCCGAACCCCCCCACCGTGCATGTTCAGATGCATGCTCTAGGGAAGCCCTCGAGTGCTGCTCCCTCTGTGTCGTCTTGGAACCTCACACAGGCTGCGTCCACTGCCAGACTGCACTTGCTTCCTTCCTGAAGGTTGCAGCTTAAACACCCCTTTCCAGGGAGCCTATGTCACAACTGCCAACTGGAGCCCTGCCCGGCCCCACGCAGCTGCTCTCCAAGCCCTGGTCACACTGTTTCATGATAACAGTTTGCTGTTTGTCTTCTCTAAGAAGCTGACCTCTGTCGACAAGGGCTGTCCAGCATGGCCACCCTGTGCCCCAGCGTCCAGCAGGGCCTGGCTCTCACCAGTCCTCAAGCTAATAATGGGGAGCTCCGCAGGTGGGGGCTTGGTCGTAAATAGCCCTGCAGAGCACTTGTTGAATGAACGGACGAGTGACTGTCCTTCCACTCCCTCCCTCCACTGAAACCACTAGGTCTTCATCTAGACCTACATGTAGTGAGTTAGAGGGAGACACATCTTCCTGTCCCAGATGAGAGTGACATCCGATTCCCTTTCCCTTGAAGAGGGGCTGCCACTAGTGACTCAGAATGCTGCCGAAATGATGTTCTGCTCCTCCAAGTCTTCATCACAAGAAGGCTTTCAAGACTTGGGAGGCTGAGGCGGGAGAATTGTAAATTCAAAGCCAGCTTTAGCAACTTAATGAGACCTTGTCTCAAAATAAAATGTAAATAGTGCTGGGGGTGTGGCTCAGTGGTTAAGTGCCCTGGGCTCAATCCCTGGTTCCAAAAAAAGAAAAAAAAATAATAAAGAAGAAAGAAAGAAAGAATGAAAGAAAGAAAAGAAAAAAGGCTTGCAGACTCTCAGTCTGCCTTTACCCCTGGGAACATTCACTATTGGAACCCAAGCACCCTACTGGGAAGAAGCCCCCACCCACCCAGTCAACAACCTTGACTGAGTTTCAGCGGTTAACACCTGCTCCCCAGCCTTCAAAGTGGCCCAGCAAATGGATCCTCCAGCCCCAGTTGAGTGGCACCAGCCACTGAGCAAAGATAAGCTGCCACCCCTAAACTCCATCCATTTGCATATTCATAAACAAAATCAACGATGATTGTTACTTGAAGCCATGAAGTTTGGGGGTAGTTTATTTTGCAGCAGTACCTATCCAGAATCCATCTGGTCATGTGCCTGTGTGAGAGGATTATCTGGCTGAAAAACCTCCAGGGACCATGGAAAGGTTGCCCAGATTCCATCCTGGACTCCCTCCAAGGTGTGGGAGCAGATGGGACAGCCGTCCAGGACCCCAAGTATGTCTGGAATAGGAGGAAGGGGAAGCACCCTACAAGGACTGGGTGAGTTATAATTGTGGTCCAAGTTTGAAGACCCCCCTCAGAAGATGGCCCTCTTGCTGGCAGTCTGGGGGCAGCACAGGACATTAGATGGCAAGGGAAGGAGTCTGAGAGAGACCTAGCTAAACTGGCATTTATAGCAGACCCACTCTTGGGATAACCCATTAATCCACTAATCAAATAAATGGATTAATCCATTAAGGACAGACCCCCCTTAATCACCTCTTGAAGGTCCCACCTGGTGCCACCTCTTAATATCTCATAATGAATCTTAAATTTAGAGATCATTTTGGAGGAGATAAGCCATATTCAAACTGTAGCAATGATATACTTCATAATAACTTTTTTCCCAATGGCTATGATGACTGATAAGAGTGTGGCCCCATAGTAGTGGCTGCATGTTCTCTCCAAATGCTGCTTCGGACGGTGACAGTGATGCTTGGCCCCTCCTAGTAGTTAGTCCCAGCAGTGCTGTGTGGAGAGCGTTTAACCTTCCCGCAGCCCTGGGAGGGGGCCTGGTGGCTGCTGTTACAACTGAGGATGCTGAAGCTAAATAGGCCAAACGCCCACCCAAGGTCAGCATAAGGAGCTGGGATCTGAGCTGGAAGCTCACACTGGAGTCACTCCTCAACCCTACTATTGTGATGAGAGCTGGGGACACAGCAAAGTCATCCCAAACTACTTTCTGTATCCTTCAGGAAAACCAGAGAGGCCTTCTTTCCGTTTTGTGTTGTTCGTATGATCCTTGGAGAAGCCACCTGGCCCCAGCACAGGGCACACAGCTTGGCATCGGGGAGACCCCGAGGGGGAGCTGAGGACTGTGGCTGCCTGCAGGGGCTTCTCAGAGGGGCCCAGATGTGAGCTGCAAGGAGACACATGCAGGTGATCCCAGGCTCCCCGCGTGTTGAGCCAGGTCTGCAGCTGTGGAGCTGCAGAGAAGGCCCCTGGCTGGAAGAAACCAGGGCTCACGCAAGGCTTCTGGGGGGAGAGGCTCTGAGGACAGAGGCTGTCCGGTGGTGAGAGGGAGATGGAGGAAATGTCGGGCTGGGACCCCCAGAACCTCCTGGGAAATCATCAAGGTGGAAGGGAAACCATTAGGGCAACAGAAAAGGAGATGGAAGAGAGGAGGGGAGGCCAAGGGAGGAATTGGGGATTGAAAATGATCAAATTAGGTGACACAGTGAAACCTGCCATCCTGTTAAAAAGGAACCTCCTGGGTGGTACAGGAAGCATTTGTGACTTTACTGGGCTTCACAGGAGGTAACTGGGACACCCTACATCAGAAAAGGAAGGTCTCTGAGTGACCATGTGGTCTTGGTGGGCAAAGAATGGGAAGCACGGAGATGTGACAGCAGCAGTCACAGTGTGGCCTGAGGCCCGTGGACAAAGGCTAGCAGAGCAGGTGGAGGGCAGGGTGGGGTCCTTTCCTCTTATCTTGGAATTTCCATTTCCTGGGGAACGAGGAAGGGAGAGAGGCAGAAAGGGGGTGCTGGGCTGATCTAGGCTGCCTGGGAATTGATTGAAAGTCACGGGGGCTGCATCTCCTGGGAGGTGGCCAGAGGGCCTCCAGCCATTGGTGGACACAGGTTCAAGAGTGGAGCTCTGCTGAGAAACAGGGGTGCACGTGGCCGCCTGTCTCTGGCTGTGAGGACGCACGCTCTCTACAATCTGCCTCCTTCCCTTCCTCTGAGGCACCTGCCTGCCCTCTTTCCAGCCGCAGAGCTGATCAGGCAGAGGTAACTCCACGCCTGTGCCTTTGGTCTCCCTGTCTGAGTCCTGCTGCCTGGGGAATCTGGCACAGCCTATCAACCATATCCCAGAAGACAGCGACAAAGCCAGACAAGTGGCCCAGCCATGCCCAGCCCTGGTTCTCTGCTACTCTCCCCACCCGCCATGGACAGCTGGGAAATGGGACTGCAGGAGCCAGCGTGCAGAAAGCACCATCCCTTCTCCCTTCCCGAACATCAGAGGGATGCGTCTGCAGACTGCTCCAGGGCCAGGCCCCATGCTCTGAAACACCAGAGCAATTTGTCATCCGAAAAGCAGAAAACATGACAGAGAAATCTTGATGAGTCCATCACGGAAGATGAGGCAAGTCCCCCTGCCTCTGGCGCAGACATCTCCCACCCAAAGATACCACCTCCAGATGTGGCACCCTCTAATAATAGCAGGTGGAGTCATCTGCCCCAGCTGATCGCTCCAAGTGGCCCCTCAATGCCATCTGGAAGTGCTCTCGTCATTGTAGCAGGACGTCGCCCAATTATCTGCACGTCACTCTGCAGCCCGTGCCCACAACAGAGGGGCGGCAGCTGTCTCCACTCTCCCGCCCTGGCCCCCAGGCCCTGCCAAGAAAGCCATCCCTCTGGAAGAAGATCTCGGCAGCTTCCCCGAGGCGAGGTTCTAGTGGAATGGCGCAGTTTCCCGGTCCCCACCACAAGGAGGCAATTAGAGAGAGTGGGGATGGGGTGAGGCTGTCTCTGTTCTTCACTGCTGGGGGAAGACGCGCCAGGTCACGCCACTGGTGGATGCTGCCGCCTCTGTGTGCAGCATCCGCCCTGGGGTGCTTTCTTCCAGCACCACTGGCAATCAGGACAGGAGATGTGTGTGAACAACATGGCAGAGAAGAGCGAAATGGATCCAGACCTGTAGCCCTCTAGCATGGTGCCTGCCCAGCCCTGCCTTGAGATGTCCCCGGGGATGCCCGGGGTGCAGTCTGCGAAAATGGCTCAGAATCAGAGAATACTGGAACCGGAAACAGACTCAGAGCAGCAGGTTGTTGTCCCCATTGTATCCCTGAGGATCTTTTTAATTTTTTATTGATGCATATAACTTATACAGATTCCATTGTGGCATGTTATTATATATACATAAAAATGCAATTTGATCATTCCCACATCTCAACAAAGGGATTCCCCACGATCCCTTTCCTCTGCTCTGCTAGTCTCCCTTCTAATTTTGAGCCTTTTCCTTTTCCCTTTTTTCCCATTTTTTACCTTCTAGCTTTCACCTTGGAGAGAAAACATGCAATTCTTTTCTCTCTTGGTCTGACTTATTTCACTCGAAATTATAGTCTCCAGTTACATCCACTTTCTGCAAATGACATACTTTTGTTCTTTGTGGCTGATTAAAATTCCATTACATATATATAGCACACTTTCTTTATCCGTTCATCTGTAGACAGTTGCCTAGGCTGATTCTCTAACCTGGCTACTGTGAATCATGCCACAATAAACATGGGTATGCATATAACTATAAGATATGCAGACTTTAGTTCTCTTGTCTAACTACTGAGAAGTGGTATAACCAGATCATATGGTAGTTCTATTTTTAGTTTTTTGATTTCCTTAGTGGCCGTATTCATTTGCATTCCCACCAACAGGGTACAAAATTTCCTTTTCCCCAGTCCTCAGTGGCGTTTCTTGTTATTTATCCTCCTGGTGCTTGCCATTCTAACTGGAGTGAGATGGAATCTCTCTGTAGCTTTGATCTGTGCTTCTCTGAGGACTGAAGATGTGAAACATTTTGTTTTCAGATTGTCAGCCATTTGTACCTTTTCTTTTGAGGGGTGTCTGTTCACTTGGCCATTCTTTGATTGGGTGTTTTGTACCTTGGATCTTGAGGTTTTTGAGTTCTTTATACAGTCTGGAGATCAGTCCTCTGTTGGAGGAGAAGCTGGCAAAGATCTTCTCCCATTCCGTTGGTGTCTCCTGCCTAGGATCCTTTGATCACAAGGGATTTCATTGCAATTTTGGGAGCTAAGGCTTAGAAAGGAAGGGCTTGGAAGCGGAAGAGGCCCATGGAGGTGACAGAGGTCTGGGAAGCCTCACCCGCCCCTCCTTCAGGAGCTTCCCTCAGAAGAGCAGCAGGGTGCCCTGAGCAGGGAAGACAGTCCCAGCCAGTCCGGGCAGCGCTGTAGCAGGAGGTGGCTCCCCATTGGTACCACTCTACTTGGACTCTGTGAACTTACATGTATTGATTCGTTGCCTACAACATCCGTCCGTCCCTTCTCTTCCTAAAAAACTTCAGCCTGCAAAACTCAGTTCAAGCTACACATGGCTTCCTTCCCTCTAGCCAACACTACAGGGTGCCTCCCTGATTGATTTCAAGCTGCAGGAAACAAGTGGTCGTTTGACCTCAGGATGATTGCTACATAGCAGTTACTCTGTAAATGTTTGTTGAATGAATATCTAGGAGTGAAAGGGGGAATCATCAGTGAGCAGCTACACTGTTCCCTCCCTGTGATCCAGAAAGTCTTGAATTGCAACATGTGGTCCCTGTGATTCAAGGAGGAGCTTCCTGCTGCTGCAGGAGTAAAGGTGAACTCAGGGCTGTGCCCACCTGGCCAGGAAACCCCTGGGAAGCTGTTCTGTGTCAGATCCTGCCAGGGCTTCCGAGGTGGTGAAACAAGCAAGATTCAGTTTTTGTTACTAGGGAATGTGCAGTCTGGTGGGGTGGACAGGAGCTGGGCTGACCTAAGGACCTGCCAGGCAGTGAGTGGTGACTGTCACAGACAGCCATCATGTCAGAGTTGGCGGTTGGGACTGTCTCCAAAGAA